>CAUYON010184049.1:0-13826 GCA_963573935.1 Arctocebus calabarensis | reverse complement strand
GTGTGTGTGTGTGTGTAGATAGATCATAATTTGTTATTCCATTCATGAATTGATGGGTTTTTGGGTTGCTTCCACAATTTGGCAATTATGAATTGAGCTGCAGTAAACATTCTGGGGCAAATGTTGATGTGGTAAAATGCTTTATGTTCTTCTGGGTGGATACCTAGTAATAAGATTGAAGGATCAAATGGAAGGTCGACTGTCACTTTTTTGAGAATTCTCTATACTTCTTTCTGTAAATGTTGTATTAGTTTGCAACCGCACCAGTAGTCTCTTACTTTGATTCACTATTCTTGTCTTATTGTATTATGTAAGACTTCTAGTATGATAATGAATTAGAGTGCTGAAAGAGACATGTTTTCTTTGATCCTAATTTCTAAAATTACTAAATTACTTTCTGCAAGGAAGTATCCAATTTCGCACTACTAACTATAATGTTAGCTGTAGGGTTTTTTGTTGTTGTTGTTGTATGTTTGTTTTTGTGGATTTCTTTATCAGATTGAGGAAGTCCCTCCTCTTCCTAGTTTTCTGGAAGTTTTTATCATAGTATTTGGTTTTGTCAAGTTATTTTAATTTCTAAAAATTATTAGTTGCCAGGACATGAGCATGAAGCATAGATGGAGATTTGAAAATTGTGTAATTTATACAATTTTACAAAATGGTTAGATTTTTGAATTAGACTCTACCAAATACTTGTTTCTCCAACTCAGCTAATTTATAAGTTAAAAAAACAATCTAGTGATTTTAAATAAGAAATAAAATGAAAGTATGCACAGAGCTGGTTAAACCATTTTGATCTATAATTGTGAACACAGAACAATGATTTTATGCTTGCATATTTTGTATACTTTGGCGTTTGAAGATTAGAGATTTTTGAGCCAATGTCGAATTTTCTTTTTTAACATAAATAAGGAGAATTCACTGCTGATTTATTTTCAACTATGATTTGAGATAAAAACTGCAAAGAATAGTGAAGTCTAAGATAAGGCTTTCTAACAATGCTCTATTTGAAGGTTTACCTAGCTCTGGGTGGAGAATCTCTCATTTTTATTCGATTGCTGTTAACATTTGCAAAATAAAGATGGAACCCTACAAACTTCTTTCTTGTAGGGCAAGGCAGACCATCTTACACTTTGAGTTTGTTCTCTCTTACGCTTAAGTATTTATATCTTTGTGAAACCACTATACCCACCTTCCTTTTGTAAAAGTCTGATCTAAGTACAAACAAAGCAAAACAAAACAATTTTTTGATTCCCTTTGAGAACTTGAAAGGAATTCTGAGCTTAGTGGGTAGTTACAGGGTGAGAAGATCTATTTTATGAAGTTAGCTATGCTATACTTTTATTTCCCTAAGTGTTTAAGAAAGTTTATTTGAAAAGTTGACATCAGGATTATTTGGATAAAACAAAGTATTACACATTGGCTTAGATAAAAAATTTATAAAGAAGACCCAAAAGGCAATCACAGCAACAACAAAAATTAACAAATGGGAGCTGATTAAATTACAAAACTTCCTCACAGCCAAGGAAAACAATCTACAGTATGGGACAAAGTCTTTGTGTACTATATACCCTATCTATTATCTTTGTAGATAATCAGAATCTACAAAGAACTCAAGCAAATCAGTAAGAAAAATATCGAATAGCCCTATAAAAAGTGGGCAAAAGATATGAATAAAAATTTTTTGAATAAAGGTAGAATAATGACCAATAAACATGAAAAAATGCTCAACAGTCTCTAATCATCAAGGAGATGCAAATCAAAACCACAATGAGATAATCACCTAACTCCAGTCAGAAAGGCTTTTATCAAAAAGTCCCCAAACAACTGATGTTGTTGTGGTTGCAGGAAGAAAGCAGCACTCATACACTGTTGTGGGGCTGCAAACTAGAACAAACTCTATGGAAAGTCATAGGGAGATTCCACAAAGAACTGAAAGTCTTTGACATACAATTTGATCTGATAATCCCACTATTAGGTATTTGCCCAAAGGGAAAAAAAAAAAAACACAGTATATCTAAATTCATGTGTATTTGAACATTCATTGCAACACAATTCACAGTGGAAAAAATGTGTAAACAATCCAAGTTCCCATCGGTACGTTCATTTATTAATAAAATGTGAGATATGTTTACCATGGTTAAGTTACTACTTAACTATTTAAAAAATGATGAACTAAAACTTTATGTAACAACTTGGAGGGACTTGTAGACCATTTTTCTAAGTATTGTAAGAATGAAAACACAAATGTCACATGTACTAACTATTGAATTGGAAGAATCGATCAACACTCATGTGCACATATGGTTGTAAAACTCAATGGAAAGCAAACAGGTTGAAGGAGGCATGGGGAAGTAAATTTACAATTATTGGGTACAATGCACATTATCTGGGTGATGAGCACACTTATAACTATGACTCAAACTGTACAGAAGCAATTCATTTAACTGAAACATTTGTACCCATGTAATATTCTGAAATTAACAGTAAAATAGACCTGTACAATTTATAGAATGCAGCTGATAATTATGAAAGTATGTTCCACCTCATTAACAAACAAAGACATGCAAATTATGATGACTGTAAGAAAAAAATATAAAATGAAGTGTGGGATAAGGTGGGACTCAAACCAATCTATTATTTTCTCTTGGGTGTCCTGTGATAGAAGTATAAGAACAAAATTGGCAAAAAAGACATTAAATTTCATATAAAAAATAAATTATTCTACCTTCTTCCCACTTACTCCTTTCTTACTCTCTTCCTTTATTTCTTTGTGAACAGATAGTCATGGAAACTTATAATCTGCCAGTATCCCATGAATATTTCAGAACAATTTTTCCAACACAATTTTAAAACTCATTCAAATGGTTGAAGATATTTACAAGAAATTACAGCAAAATGTAAGTTAAATGAAATTTTTCTTCCAGCCTGAACTCTTGGTTGATTATTTTTCTTCTTATCATTCAGCTATACCTCTTTCCACTAGTTTTGCTTGACTAATACCTTCATCAGCATTATTCAATACCATGTGCCATTCCATAGGAATAAGAATAGATTGTGAAATTCTCACCAAGTGACCCAAATAGGAACAAGTCTTACAGAGAAGATAGTGATAGAGAAAATTTATTAGATTTTTAATTCAAATTCTAACAGTATGATTATGCTGTGTAACATAAAATTAGTTATGCAATAATATTGAGATCTTTCTTCCTACTTATATTCTTACATGGTTAAATTATGTCTCTCTGAAGAATTACAGTGTAGTTTCTTTGTCTCCTTGAAATTTTTGGTGAATATGCATCGATAAATGTGTGTTTGTAGCTACTATACCATAGTATCAGTGTGTTTTCAATCTATAAACTCATGCCTTTCAAATGTGAAAATTGTTCTTAATTTATTGGGTTAATAATCTTTTGTTTCCAGAGTAATATTACTCAGATTTTGTTCTTCCATGAATCCTTTCTCTAATTGTAACTTGCCCCTATGTTCCAACAAAAACATTTACTTTACTTTCTGAAAGATATTTCCCCCTAGCCATTTGAATTTATCATTTCTAGTTTCACATTTTCAATTTCCAAGAGCACTTTTTGTTTTCTAAGTATTTTTAATTGTATTCTATTACTGTTTCAATGATGGAAAATCTCTCTCTGTTGCTCTCTCTTCCATTTAATTAGTGATTTAAGAAAACATTTCAACCATCATAATCTTTCTCTTGGAATTGCTTCTGTATTTGTCTTTGTATTGGTCTTTCACAGAAGAGCTTTTCTGAAATGTCTGGTGATCATTATTAGTGCTTTCTTCAACCTTATGAATAGGAGTTAATAAGCTTATTAGAATACACATGAAAGCAACTGATTAACTGTACACTTTACTATGGCTGGTCAGAATTCTCAGGGAAGACTATTCTACATTCAAAATGTTCTACTTCTTTCTGGGAACTAAGTAGGTTAATATGGTGCATGGACACTCCCATTTCCACTATTTCCCAAGATGCCTGGTGTCTTCCATCACAGAGACTGGTATGGTATGATTTGTCTGGTAAGATGCAACACTTCACTCTGCCACAAGGGGTCTTAAGGAGATATGGATATCTACCTGCTTCTTAGAAGACTTAATCAATCCTATTGTTTCAATGCAAAAGTTCATGTTCACTTTCAACAGTCCATAATTTCTGAAGTTCTACATGGCTGTATAGAACTTTATACTATCTTATTTCTTTTAAAAGATTTCTTCTGTGTTCCAAGTCCTAGGTTGATTACACATCACCAAAGATTATGTTAAAAACAATATCAACAGGCTAGATAGTTTCTTCAAAAGAGTTTCAAGCCCTATTCATAGGTTGAAAGGTATTGTACATACTGAATCAGATGTTCACATTCAGATTTATTATAAGTAAAAATCAAGAGCCCACACATAATAACACAAGTGTATATTGATATACTATTTGTTTGTTATAAATTTTCTATTGATTTCCATGTAACTATAATTTATTTAGATTTGAAAAGACTACTTCAAAATTGATTTTAAAAGATGTAAATTATAAGTTAATCAAAAGGTCTTATAAAACTAAATATATCAGAGTGACATAAAATAATATATGCCTTAGATAAAGATTTTCTGTGGGCATTAATCATGACAAATTCAAATTAAATAATTCAAGTAAATGATTTACTATAGCATCTTTCAGATTAATATCAGTGTCATTTGTTATTAAACTGCACATCCAATAAATTTCTGTGTATTGCCAGACATGCAATTATAACTTTGCTTTCTTCCCTCTCTTCTAAAGTAAAAGAATAAATTAAATATTTGATTAAACGTCATTCTACAAGTATTTGGACAGTTGTGGGTCCCTTATTTTGTTGGTAAAGCAAACAAAACATTCTTACTAGCTATAGTCCTTGTTGTCAGAAAAACTAATAAAAGGCTCTTAACAATTCCACATCTGTATATTAATAGCTTTGGCTATAACTGCAAAGTGAGAAGTTATATTGAATGAAACACTTAATATTTTCTTTTATAACCACAACTATAGAGTGATTTCTTACTCAGAGTCAATGTAATTTTCATGTATGAGATTATCTATGAATATGGTTATATTTTCCTATTACATATTAATTTCTACTCCTATAAGACTTGTTTTGGTTGATTTGTTAACAAGTTTCATTCTTCATTCACATCACTTAATATTTATGTTTTAAAATATTATCTCAATATCATATATGTATAACCACATATATTTTATGAAATGCAGGTAAAATGAGAATGAAAAGTAAATTTTTTGGATTAGATCTTTATGTGGGTTAAAGAGCAGTAGACTTGTTTTAGTTCAGGTAAAACAATCATTATATAAACACGGTGGAGTCAATAAAAAGTTCATCTGTGAGGCTTTCCATTTTTATATTCTTATATAGTCCCTCTGGCTTTGTTCTTATTACTAAAAATTGCCTTGACCTAATATCATAATTAGATGTTGTATTTATTTATATTTTATTTCAGGTTAACATGAAGATACAAACAACCAGGTCACAATATTTCAGTTTGTTAGATAGAGTCCCTCTTGTAGTTTTGTTCTGAACCTAAAATGTGTGCCATACACTTCCACATTTTATACATTAAGTGAGAGCACCACAAACATCACCCCTCTCCTCCCTCTCTCTTTCCCCCTACACCAAACTTGAATTGAATTGAGATTTTCTGTTATATGGGCATGAATTAGACCCTCTACTGGCTTCATTTTATTATTGACTACATTGGCTATTTGCTTTTCCATTCTTGTGATACTTTAACAAGAAGAATATATTTTAACTCCATCCAGGCCAATACTAAATATATAAAGTTTCCATATTTTTTATGACTAAATAGTATTTGATGGTCTACATATACCACAGTTTGTTAATCCATTCCTCTGTGGATGGGCATTTAGCTTGTTTACACATCTTGGTGATTGTAAATTGGGTTGTAATAAACAATTTAGTATAAATTATGATACTTATGATAAAATGATTTTGGGGTGGATAGATGGCAAGCAGCAGGATTGCAGGATCAAATGGGGGTCCTAATTTGAATTTTTTGAGGATTCTTCACACTTCTTTCCAAAGAGGCTGTTTTAATTTTCAGTCCCACCAACAGTGTAAAAGTGTCCCATTTTCTCCACATCCACACCAGCATCTCAGCTTTGGGACTTTGTGATGTGGGCTAATCTTACTGGGGTTAAGTGATATCTTATGGTGGTTTTACTTGCATCTCTCTAATGATTAGGGATGATGAGCGTTTTTTCATAAGTTTGTTAATCATTCATGTCTTTCTCAGAGAAGGTTCTGATCATGTCTCTTGCTTAGTTATAGATGGAATTGTTTGGTTTCTTTTTGTTGATTAATTTGAGTTATCTATAGATGCTAGTTGCCAACCCTTTATCAGATTTGTAATATGCAAATATCTTTCCCCATTCTGAAGGTTGTCTATTTGCTTCAATTGTTGTGTTGTTAGCTGTGCAGAAGCTTTTCAGTTTCATTAAGTCCCATTTGTTTATGTTGTGGTTGCAAGTGTCATTGATGTCTTCTTCATAAAATCTTTCCCCAGGCTGACATCATCAAGAGTTTTTTCCATACTTTATTCAAGGATTTTTATCATTTCATGCCTTATATTTAAATCCTTTATCCATCTTGAATCAATTTTTGTAAGTGGTGAAAGGTGCAGGTCTAGTTTCAGACTTTTACATATGGCTCTTCCAGAACCATTTATTGAATAGTGATTGTTTACCCCAGTGCATGCTTTAGTTTAGTTTATCAAAGATCAGATGCCTATAAGAGATTGGTTTCATCTCTTGGTTTTCTATTCTCTTCCACATGTCTGTGTCTCTATTATTATGCTAATACCATGCTATTTTGATCACTGTGGACTTGTAACATAGCCTAAAGTCTAGAAAAGTGATGCCTCTGGCTTTATTCTTATTACTAAAAATTGCCTTAACCTATGGGGTTTTTTACCCCCATAGTTCCACATCAAATGAAGAACTATTTTTTCTAGTTCTTCAAAGTATGATGTTGGGTTATTAATAAGGTTTGCACTAAATCTGACGATTTCTTTGAGTAGTATAGACATTTTAACAATGTTGATTCCTCTCAGCCAGGAGCACGTTATGTTCCTCCATTTGTTAATGTTTTCAGTTATTTCTTTTCTTAGGGTTTTATAATTCTTTTTGCAAACATCCTTCACCTCTTCTGTTAAGTATATTGTTAGGTATTGCATTTTCTTTGAAGCTACTATGAAGGGAATTGTGTCTTGATTAGCTTCTCAATGTGGCTATTATTAGAATATAAAAAGGCTACTGATTTGTGGACATTAATTTTGTACCTTGAGACATTACTGTATTTCTTGATCAATTCCAGAAGTCTTATGGTTGGGGTTCTTTTGGGGTTCTCTAAGTTATAGAGAACCTCAAGCAAAGCAAAAAGCATCATAGCATCAGCAAAGACTGAGAGTTTGACCTCCTTTGCCCCCATTTGGATGCCCTTTATATCCTTTTCTTGCCAGATTACGTTGGCTAGAACTTCCAGCACTATGTTTACTAATAGTGGCCATAGTTGACATCTTGTCTGGTTTTAGTTCTAAGTATAAAACTTTTTACTCCATTCAGTATGATATTGGCTGTGAATTTGTCATAGATGGCTTAAATCAGTTTATGAAATATGCCACCTATGCCTATATTTTTAAATGTTCTTGTTAGAAAAGGATGCTGAATTTTTTGAATGCTTTTTGTGCATCTATTGAGAGGTTCATATGGTTTTTGTTTTTGCTTCTATTGTTATGGCAAATTACATTTATGGGATTGCATATGTTACACCAGCCTTGCATCCCTGGAATGAAGCCTACCTGCTCATGATGCATGATTTTTTAAAATGTGTAACTGTAATCTACTAGCTAAGCTTCTATTGAGTATTTTTGCATCTATATTCATTAGCGCAATTGGTCTATAGTTGTTTTCTAGTTTGGTCCTTTCCTGGTTTTGGCATTAGGATGATATTTGCTTCAAAAAATACGTTGAGGAAGGTTCCTTCTTTCTCAATGTTTTAGAGTACTTTCTACAGTGTAGGGGCAAGGTCTTCTTTGAAGATTTGAGAGAATTCTGGTGTGAAGCCATCTGGTCTAGGCTTTTTAAAAAGATTTTATATAGTTTCTTCAATCTTAGTGCTTGATATGTTGAGATATATTTCATTGTGTTAAGTCTAAGGAGGTGGTGTGATTCTAGGTATTTGTCCATTTTCACCACATTGTCAAATTTGTGAGCATATAGTTTCTTGTAGTAGTCAGAAATAATCTCTTGTATCTATCTCTGTGATACCCGTTGTTATTTTCCCCTTTTCATTTCTGATTGAAGTTATTAGCAATTTTACTTTTCTGTTTCCAGTTAACCATGCCAAGTTTCATTAATTTTATTTATTTTTGAAGGAACCAAGTTTTTATTTCATTAATTTTCTGAATGATTCTTTTTTTTACAGTTTCATTTATTTCTGATTTAATTTGGGTTGTTTCTTTTCTTCTGCTGCCTTCCAAGGCCTCTCCAGTGAGAAGTTTGGTCCAAATTAAAGAACTGCAGGATAGTCCTTTCCTGTCCCCAGTCCTTGATAGCAGCACTGGTTGGCCAGTGGTCCCTTGCCCATTCCCAAGCACTTGTCTTCTGTGCTGGTTTTCCTCAGCTCCAGACCTCCTTGCTGGATCTTGTAGCCCACAACTCCTTCACTTTGTCCTCAGAGTGATGTCCCTGAAGATAGGTTACTGCTGCTAGAGGTGAGTGGAATTTTCTTTCTCCTGCCTTATTGTGAGTGGCTAGTAAGGAGATGTTTCTAGTCTGACATCTTGCCCTGCTTCTCATAATTATATATATTTTTTCAAGTTCATTTACATTCTTGGATAACAATTGAGCCTCTAGTTTTTATTTATTTTATTTATTTTTTATTTTTTATTGTCTTTATTATTAAACCATAGCTGTGTACAATAATATAAATGTCTTCATATAATAACTGAGAAAATGCCAGGAAGGCTATGTTAATCAGTTTGATGAAAATAGTTCAGATTGTATATGAAACCAGCACATTGTACCCCTTGATTGCACTATTGTATAATTACATATTTAAGTCAAAGAGGAAGCAATTATATTGCTTATATAAGCAGAGGTGACAGTTTTCTTTATAGGAATGTCATTACCTCCTGAATGCTTATATCCATTTGATCTGGGTAAAATAAATAAAGTTTCTATTTTAAATATGTAAATATGAGGATACCATGTTTAGATTTTGGAGAATATTTGGTAATATTGAAGAAACAGAGCCCTGTTTTTTTATCTGGAGAAATTTCTAAGCTGCAGTATACTTATGTGAGACTAAACAATGCAAGTGATTTCTCTGAGCAAAGATAAGAGCTAAAGTTTGACATTACTGGGGTAGGTGGATTTCACAGACAGAGTTCCTGAAAAAAAGACAGGTATGCAAAGAAAGGAATATGCATAGGAGAATCCTGAGTCTTTGGCCAAGTACTGGGCAGCACTTTGACTGGGAGAGACTACATAATTTTAGAAAAACACTATCAAGAAAGGAACAACTGTAGAGAACCCATAGCTACTATAGGAGCCATGTGTAAATGCACATTGTCTGTGCTTTCAGAATCCCCTTTGGCTAACTCATTAGTAAATGTAATAGTTGTACCTCTTCATTGCTCAGTGGATAAAAAAAGAAAGATAATGGTTTTGCTTATGAATTTATATTTGTTTTCTCAGGTATTAAAAATAATCTGTGTAACAGATGATGGCCTATGGGGTCTGGGACCAGCTAGACCAATGATCTTAAAGAAGAATGCTAAAGAGAATAAAGCCCAGGGAAAACATAGAAACTAGGGCATATAAAAGGAAAAAAATCAGAACATTTATAAAAATATATTTTTGTCAAAAGCCAGTACTGGCACAGACCAAATCTATATCAGAAAGCAATAGACATAGTCTTTGCAGGAGAATTAGTAGCCAATTTAAAATGTTCAATCGAGGACTTATTAAAGTCAATGTTTCTGAATGAAAAAAAAATTTAAATCCTTCCTGAAATGAGTATTTGAAGCAAAGCTGTTTTCTAATACAACCAATAACATGCAGATATTGGAAAAATATACCAGAGGTCATCAAACTAGTAAATAAATTAAGCATGATTTATGACCAAAGTCTAAATAAATATCCAGAACATCCATATGTGGAAGCAATAGCAGAAATTGATAAAATATTGATAAAGTCTTTGTAACTTACAAAATAAAGGAAACATCTCTATGTAGGATAGTAGCTGCTGAAAAGATTGAACACTAATGCATATGTGAGAATAATGCCATAAGATAAAAACTATTCTTGTAAAGCTAATTTTGAGACAAAAAAGGGAGATAAATAAAATAACTACAAGCCAGACATTATATAAAATATGCTGAATAAAGCAATTCATGTAGAAATAATTGTTAGAAAGGGAAAAACCTAAATAGGCAATGGGTAGGATGTTATAGACCAGAGGTTTTCAACCTTTCTAATGCTGCGACACTTTAATACAGTTCCTCATGTTGTGGTGACCCTCAACCATAAAATTATTTTTGTTGCTACTTCATGAGGAACTGAATTAAAGGGTTGCAGTATTAGGAAGGTTGAGAACCACACTATAGACAATTATAAAATTGTTAAGAAATGACTGGAGTGTAATAAAAAATTGGAAAAGTATGAAGTCAGATTATAGGATGGCTGCTAAAGAAATGTTAAATAATTGTTGCCCAAGGAAAAAAATGTATAATATGAATGAAGATTACATGGGTTAATTTCCAAAATGTATGAGAGAGAACAAAATATAAATGGTAAGATAAGAAAAATTGGAATATATCACTCTCCTCAACCTAGTTACATTGTAAACAAACTGATATAAATCAGCAAAGAATTCAAGAAAGTTGTAAAGTGTTAAAGCAATTCTTAGAAGAAGACATAATAAATCACATCATATCTCTATATAATTCAAAAATGTAGTTTAAAAAAAGCTTCTGTGAAATGGAGAAATCTGCAAAAAAAAGTAGTGAAATCAGCAACATCTGATTGAAAGCTAGGATAACTAATTTAAGAGATTTTTATTAGTGCAAGACATACATGTCAGTAATTTATTTCATGTTCCTTGCAATATCATACTTGAAGACTTCCAAAATCAGTTCATAGTCACATGAAAAAGTCTTATTAAGCTTCTGTAGACATATCTGTATGTTGTTTAAATAGGTCAATAGCAGAAAATAATCTATGCAGACAAATTTAAATGTACTGACAAATAGATGGTAATACACTCCTAGAATAAATTTAAAAAGTATTAGAAAGGCTAATGAAATAATAGAACACTACCAAAAAGGAAGATAATCAATAGCAAAAGAAAAGGTACAACTTGTACACTCCAGCTAAATTATTGGAAGTTTTTGGTTTTCCAAAAGAACACAAATACCTATCCCATTAAAACAAAAGAAATTAGGAGTAACCGCACCTGAGGGAAAAAAGAAAGTATAGTGGACTTCTCAACTGAAACCTTATAAGCCAGAGGGGTTGAGCACCCATCTTCTAAAACAGACAAATGGCCAGCCTAGAATCTTGTATCCTGCAAACTGAATTTTCTTTATGAGAAAGAAATAAAGACTTTGATGAGAAGCAATTGCTGAGGGCATTGTGAAGAGCAGACCTGCTTTGTAATAAGTACTCATACTTATTACACACAGAACAGAATTGTCACCAGGGTAAAATCACACAACAGCAAAAGTTCAGAGCCTAGATACCACAGTGCTTCTAGAGGTAACCAAAGCAATAAATGTCTACTCAGCAGGATGCACAAAAATCTTCCACACAAATCCCCCAGTGAAGAGACATAGACTGGCTGAATCGATAAGATAATAAAAATAATTATCATCTTGGTCTGCAGAAAACAAAGCAGAACAATATTCTATACAAATGGAAACCGAAAGAAGACTGGTTGATCCATACCCATATCAGACAACATATATTTTAAGTCAACAAAAGTAAAGACAGACAAAAATGGAAACTATAGATGGTAAAGGGAACGTAACAAATCATAAACATATACGTACCAACACAAGAGTGCCTAGATTTTTAAAGCAAACTTTATTTAAACTTAACAAAAGAATAAACGGTGACGTATTAATTGCTGGGGACTTCAAAACCCCAATGACAGAACTGGACAGATCCTCTAAACAGAAAACAAACAAACAAAGAACAATTGACTTTGTAGGTCCCCATTCTGCCAGCAACTTAAACAGAGCTCTAGAACAAATAGACCTAACAGACATTTACACAAAGTTTAACCCAGAATGATTAAGTACATATTCTTCTCATTAGCACATGGAAAATTCAAGAATAATCACATACTAGGCCACAAAACATATCTCAACAAATATAACCAAATAGGCATTATACTGTATATCTTCTTAGAACACAATGGAATAAAATTAAAAACCAATTCCAACAGAAACACTCATTCATACACAAAGTCGTACATTAAGTCATAACTTAACAGTTAATGATAGTTGGATAAATGAAAAGATAAAGATGGAAAATTCTTCAAATAAAATGACAAAGAAGGGTATACAAGTTATCAAAAACTGTGGGAAACAGAAAAAGCTGTTGAGAGAAGACAACTTATAACTGCAAGTGACAAAAGACAGAAGATCATGAATCAATAATCTAATGAATCATCTCAAGGAATGGGAAAATTAAGAGTAAGTGAAAACCAAACCCAGCAGAAGAAAAGAAATAACCAAATCAGAACAAAACTACAGAAAATTGAAAGCAAAAGAACTATCCAGAAAACTAATAAAGCAAAACTTTGGTTCCTTGGAAAGGTAATAAAATTGACAAGCCTCTTGCTAGACTGACTAGAAATAGAAAAGCAAGGACTCTAACAAAGTCAATTAAAAATGAGAAAGGAGAGGTGATAAGCAATAACACAAAAAAATAGAAAACATTACCTCAGAAGACTTTAAATTTCCTATGCCCATAAACTTGAAAGTGTGGAGGAAATGGAAAAATTCTTGGAAACACACAACTTCTTTGGCTCAATCAGGAAGAAATAGAACAGAACTGACAAGTGTCAAACACTAAAATTGAAGCAGCAATAAAAAAAGATCTCCCAACTAAAGAGAATCCTAGAGAAGAAAGTTTTACAAATGAATTTAACCAAACCTACAAAACGGAGCTTGTAATGATCATGCAGAAATTACTTCATAACACTGAGAAGAAAGAAATCCACCCCCAACTCATTATATGAAGCCAATATTACCTTGATACAAAAGCCAGCAAATTACACAACTAAAATAGCAAACCTTGGACCAATAGCTCTTGTAAAGATAGATGGAAAGTTCTCAATAAAATCTTAGTAGATGGGATTCAGCACCACATCAAAAAATAAAATAAAATAAAATAAATCACTACAACCAAGTGGGCTTCATCTCAGAGATACAAGGATGACTTAGCATATGCAAATCTAGAAATTTAATTCACCACACAAATAGATGCAAAAACAAAGACCATATGATCCTCTCAGTAGATATAGAAAATGCATTTGACAAAATTCAGTAACTTTCATGATAAGAACAGTCAACAAAATTGGTATAGATGGGACAGTCCTCAAAGTTATAAAGTCTGCATATGACAACCTATACCCAACATCATATTGCATGGGAAAAAATTGAAAGCATTCTTGTTAGAACTGGTGTGAGACAAAGTTGCTCACTTTCATTACTTGTATTCAAAATAGTGCTGGAAGTTC
>CAUYON010184048.1:0-15613 GCA_963573935.1 Arctocebus calabarensis | reverse complement strand
TATAGCTTCACTTTTTCTTTTCCAATGTGCTCCAAATTTAGTTCATTCACATGTAAATTTACATTTACTGATAAAGAAGAAGGTACTTCTGTCATTTTTGTTTTTGTTTTCTATGTCTTTTCTCTTCTTTCCCTCAATTCACAGAGAAATGTATAGGTCAATGCAACAGAATTAAGAGTTCAGAAATAAGCTCTTTATTATGGTCAAAAAAAATTTTTTTTTTTTTTGCAGTTTTTGGCCAGGGCTGGGTTTGAACCCACCACCTCTGGCATACGAGGCCAGCGCCCTACTCACTGAGCCACAGGCGCTGCCCTATGGTCAAAAATTTTTGACAATTGTCACATGAATATTCAATGAGGGAAAGAACGGTCTATTCAATGAGTGATAAAGGTACAGCTGTATAGACCATATAAAAAATGGAGCTGGACACTTACCTCACACTATGTGCAAAACTTAACACAAGATAGATTAACAACCCAAATGTAAGAGCTAAAATCATAGAAATATTAGAAGAAAACATATCACTGCCTTGGATTTGGCAGAAAATGCTTAGGTATGACACCAAGTGCATAAGCAACAAAATAAAAAATAGATGGAAAAATCATAAGTTCCTGGGAGAGAGAGCCATCGCTCTCCTGTGGACCGAGGTACAGAGGAAGTAAAATAGTGTAGTGGCAGCAGAGATTCGTGGCCAGAGTACCCTTCAAAGAAGGACTTGCTATCCCATGTGGAGAATGAGGATGCGGACACCCTCCTGCTGACAGCTCCTTCAAGGTCAGCTTCACCTGAGGCTTATGGAGAACCCCACCTATGTCACAGACCACAAGGGTCATTTTAGAGAGGAATGGAGAAACTTTGGAAGAATGACTTAAAAATGTGTAAATCAGTAAATTCCTTGAAAAAGAATGTAGCAGATTAGCAGGGGATTTAGAGATTGACAGCTGTTTGGGATTCTATTCACTCAGTGCTCAGGCATTGGGCAGCTAGCTCATGCCAGGTGGTGAGGTGCTTTTTATTTTCACCAAGAAATTTAGAACTTCTGTCTTCAGATCACTTCCAAAGCTTCGGCCAGTGGACATGTGATACTAAGGCATAACATAGCAGTGTTGAACTTCATACTCCAGTGAGGATGACTCGAGTTTGTTTAACACTCCAAAAAGTCAAACAATTAAAACCCCAGGAAACGCTGGAACAGCTGCCATGGAATATAAACATCCATAATGCTCAGAAACTTTGCTGCCAAAGTATATCAGAAACACCAAATTGTGGTGCTTTGGTGGTCAGAGAAGAGTAGCGTACAATCTCTGCATCTCCATAGGGAGCAGGACTCCAAACACAGAGTACAAACACTGCTTACGGCTTGAATGACACCCCGAATACTTTTATACGTAAGTTAAATAGGTGTTGTCATTATCACCTGCCTGAAACCCTCTCCTTAAACAAAAAGAAGCTACCCAATAAGGCAGAGCCAGTCAAATTTGACCTGGCCCAGCCCCACTCTGCTCCAGAGCTATCTTCATAAGCTCCCGCTACCTGCTAAAAACTAGCCTAAGGCTTTGGGCAGAGTCGCTGAATCACGAATCTTTACTGTTAGAACTTGTTCTCTGTGTTAAAAAAAAATAATAACCCACCAAAATATTGAATTAAGTGAAGTTACCAGGGTTACTGTAGCTTGGTAAGAACCAGAGTGCCATAGATAGAGAGATCAAGATGTGGGTGAGACTATCGAAAGCTCCGGATCAAAATCATCAGTTGCAGTGCGCGCAGCACCTGTGCACACAGGTAGACACCTGTGGGGGAGAGATGGTGAAATGCTAAGTGTGGGCTTTCCTACATTTTACAGGGTTCTGTCCACTCGTGTGTGGGTGGAACTACAGCGTCTCCAGCCTATGACGTCTGGGTTTATACTCCCAAGAATCTCCCAAGAATGATCAACGCATTCTATCTTCTTACAAACTGCATCTAAAAAATGTTTCTTTGGCTTTTTTTTTTTTTTTTTTAGACAGAGTCTGAAGCTATCTCCCTCAGTAGAGTGCTGTGACATCACAGCTCACAGCAACCTCAAACTCCTGGGCTTAAGCGATTCTCTTGCCTCCGCCTCCTGAGTAGCTGGGACAACAGGTGCCTGCCACAGCACCCAGCTATTTTTTGGTGGTATTTGACATTGTTGTTTGGCAGGCCCAGGCTGGATTCGAACCTGCCAGCTCAGTTGTATGTGGCTGGTACCGTAGCCCCTTGAGCTACAGGCATCAAGCCATCCTTCAGCTTTTCGGTTCTGTTGTTTATATTCCACTTTCAAAATTATTTTTTGCCAAAAGTCTCATTCTCCTTCCACCAAATATTAGAACAAGAGAGAGACATGGGGTGGGGGGGAGAGAAAGAGAGAGAGAGAGAGAGAGAGATATCTGAAGAATTCCTGCAAACTATTCCATAGAAAAAGAAGGAAGGGAGCGCGCATTTCTTGAGCACCTATCACATGCCAGCCACTCACCTCTTATGATTTCATTGTTTCCTTGAAATAATCATTTTTTCCCCTATTGGATCTTTTCCTCTATTTTCCAGATGAGAAAATCGAGACATGATAAACCCTGCCTAAAGTCATCTTTTGAGTAAGATTAGAAATGAACTCTGCTGGCCAGCACATCATTCCCTCATGTGGTACAGCTTCTCTCTCAAGGGAGACTGAAAATCATTCTCTATGGTCATGGAGGCGGGGAGGCATTGCCACCTGATAACAGGAAGTGCTTTCTCAAAGCAACTGAATCACCCAGCAAATTGTTCTGTTTTTATCCTCTGTCTTCAGAGGCATTGGGGTCACCTTTTCTGGCATAAAACATTTTACTTATTTATTTTTCATTTTATGGTCTAGAGTACAAGTTCCCAATTCCTCTCATCTTTATTAGAATGACTTCTCCTTGGCGTTAAAGTTTCTTCGTTTTTCTCCACCACATGGCTTTTAAGCAGGTAGCTCTTTGTTTTGTTTTGTTTTGTTTTTTGGCCAGGGCTGGGTTTGAACCCACCACCTCTGGCATATGGGGCCGGTGCCCTACCCCTTTGAGCCACAGGTGCCGCCCAGGTAGCTCTTTGTAAAGAGCAGGGCAGCCCGCCTGACTTTGTCCAGGCAGGTCTGGATTCCACTCAGATCTGCCGTTGCTAGGCTGTGTGAAACTGAGCCAGTGACTGTCTCTCTCCTAGCTGCCTTCTCCTCAATTCTAAAGTAATAATAATGCCTAACCTCATGGGAGGGGGAGGATTGAAAAAAATCCACAGATAGCCCCTGGCACACAGTATGTAGACTACCAAATTAAGAGATGCTTAGCATGAACATTTGTACTAAGGGGAACCTGCTACGTATTGATGAAGTGCATAGATTTCCAGGTAGTTCTTTAAGATACATTTTGTATTAGTGGCAAAGGCCCTGGTCAGTGACTCTCCAGGTGGTCACTCTGCATGGCCTCTCCCTGGGCGCTGTGGTGGCAGGCCTTTGCATAGCACAGCAAACACGTCAAATGCCCTGTACCATTTTGGCTCTAGATTTCCAAGAGATTTACAGATAATCATGCAAAGTTTTTCGGCAATATCTCTAGGTGACATGACCGAGCCTGTTTCAGTCTATGTGGTGGCGACTCAGTACGTGCAGGCATTTCTGCACGTGCAGCCTGAGCAGAGAGCCCTGGCTGTGAGAATAACTGGGTTCAGTAGTAGTCTAGGCTCTCAAGGCCCCTTGTAAAGCCATTGAGGGTGATTCTGCAGAACCAAAGAGGCAGCGTGGGGTAGCACACCCAGAAGGGACCTGGCTGAAGAGCACAGGAGAGGGAGGGAGATTTTCCATTGTTACATCCTTTTATAAGGTCTTACACTGTATGAATGTATTCAAAAATAAATAATTCCAATTTAAAGATAGGTATTTCACATATGGAGCTCTGAAGAATTTGGTTTGGTGTCAAAGAGCTATAATGAACACCAGAAATTGTGAGATTTGTCATTTGTGGACCTGGGCTCCAGGCAACTTTCTAAATTTAAGATGTTCAGGTGTTGCAAAGCATTTTTCAGGGTCAAGTTCAAATGTGACTTGATCGTGTGGAGTCAGGTTCACATGTGATTTAAATATGAGGAAAACTCTTTTGTACCTTTTGTGTAAAACTCAGATCTTCTTGATCCTCTGGGAGGAGTACAGAGGATAATCAGCCTCTCCTTCCAGTGGTGAGGAGAAGGGCATTTGAAGATGTTTCTCCACTGAGAAGCTCACAGGAGAGGCCTGTAAAGAATTTTCTCGAAAAGAATTAGAAATCGTACCAAGTAACTGACCACCAAAATTGGGCACCATAGTGGCAAAGTTTCTCCTTATTATCTCTAAAAAAGGACTCCTTTAAAAATACGTTTAAGAAGCAAGAAGAAAAACCAATGTGATTTATTTTCTCAATTTGTCACTAAACAGATCCAGTTTTTATTTAAAAAAAGAAAAGAATCAAACAAATTATAAAACAATCAACAAAAGACAGAAAAAAGTCTATCTTTTGAAAGGCACTTCTGGAATTATTTGAATTACCAAGTAACTCCACTGAAGCTCTGTCAAAAGAACAGAATTGAAAGTCTCCGGTAACTGGTCAAGCCAGGAAGGTCTCTCCTAGTCTCCCAGCTGCCTTTACTCCTCACCGCTCCTACTTCTCTACTTCAGTGTGAATTCATGGAAGTATATTCCATTTTAACTAATTATTTAAGCTTTTGACTCTCAAATCTCCTACATGTTAACAACTTGGAATTTCTGGTCCAGATGGGTTTGTTACATTATAGTGTGTGCCAACTATTCATAAGTAGAAAACATTATTAACTTTCACTAACACTATGGAACATTCTTCCAGAACACCATTCTTATCTGCTTGCTTGTTTGTTTCTTCTTTCTTTAACATTAAATCTTTTGTTAAACATTTGTTTGGTCAAAGGATTAACAAAACAAATAATTCCACCATGCCCCTAGTTAACAAATCTTTTCATCAGTGTTGTATGCATGTTGGTATCATTTGTATATTTTTTATAAATGCTAAAAAACATACAAGCCTACCCATGTGAGCAGATTAAATACAACTGCGTTTGTTTAGGCACTTCGCTTCTCCACTTTCTCAGTTTCCCTGACTCACGTCTGAGTTTCAATTTTTAAATTAGAAGCCCTCCAGTTTGCTGATTACCTTGGGGGAACAGGACTAGAAAAATATGAAGGAGTGGTATAATACTTGAACATTTTAAAGGGCAACATTATTAGCATAATACTTGAATATTTTAAAGAGCAAAATGGACCTACAATTGCTTTGTGGATTAACAACTTCATTAATAGTGAAAAATAAAGTGCATATATTTTCTGAACTGGAGCCTGAGCCATAGGTTATGACATTACCACTATACTTACGGGGATAATGTAAGCCAGGTATTACATATAAAATGTTTTTGTAAGTTTACAAAATAAGCTGCCTACTGTGAAGACTCCCAGGAAGGGCTTGTAGATGGTTGAGGGACAATATTAGAAAAATACTTATTTTCATCTGATATATCATTTTATATCTCAAACGTATAACACTACTTAGGAATTACCTTCTTAAAAATAACTAAAATATTTTTCAGAAAATTATAAAATGTTAGTTTGCTCAACTCTATGCAAATAAATTTGAAAAACTTAATCAACTCGGATTTTTTTTTTGGCACATATGAAATACCAAAACCAACTTCATAAAAGGAGAAACTTTACATTGAAATAGAAAAAGACTTAATCCCCCAAAGGGAACCAGCCTCATTTACAATGAAATGCAGAAGACTGTGTACTCTTTTAACTCAGAGTAACAAAAGGGACCCAAAACTTCTCTGAAAGGAAACAGAAGTGCCGATAACCCCTGTGAGCTTGGGAGCCAGGTGGTTGTGGACAGAGAGAGGAAGAAGGGGTTTTACAAAGCCCTCTTCATGCCTAAGACATGTTATCCCATTTGTTCTGCTCAGAGTCAGTGGTTTTTCTTTTCTTCTCCCATAAAACCAGGCCCTGTGCTAAGTAAAACATCTGCATGATCTCTTTTTAGCCATACAAGAAATCTTGGCGATAAGGATTGTAACAATCCCAGCTGCAATCTGGCAATGCTTTAATTTCTAGTAGTCACTCATCATAGATATATTAACTGACAAACCTTGAAAGTTTCCTATACGAATTTCTAGTACAACTTTTCATGTGTATATAAATTTCTGCTGGAAAATTCATCTATATGCCAAGAATATGCTAAGAGTTGAAAATAAAAGGAGATATGCTCTTTCTTGGACTTTGTACTGCAATCGTGAGAAATAAATTATTCATGCTGGAAATCTAGATTTAAGACATAATTTTCAAAGTCCCAATGAGCAATACTTAATTTTATTAAATTGTCTTTTATTAATAAATTGTCTTATAAGAAGATAAATTACTTTAGGTATGGTATTTATCTCAACACCAGAAAATAAAGCAAATGACTTCTGCTGACTTGTAAAAAATTAATAAACTTAAGATAACTTTTTTTTTTTTTAGAAAGAGCAATGGTCTCACTTTGTTGCCAAGGGAGGGAGTAAGCCTTGAACATCGAGGCTCAAGTGATCCTCCTCCCTCAGTCTCCTGAGTAGCTAGAACTACAGGCACCTGCCACCATGTCTGGCTATCATTTTTTTTTTTTTAAGGGACAGGTCTCACTGTGTTACCTAGGCTAGTGTCAAACTCCTGGTTTCAAGTAATCCTCCCTCCACAGCCTTCCTGAGTTTCTGAGATTATAGGCATGTGTCTCCA
The DNA here is from genome assembly GCA_963573935.1 of Arctocebus calabarensis. Taxonomy (NCBI): domain Eukaryota; kingdom Metazoa; phylum Chordata; class Mammalia; order Primates; family Lorisidae; genus Arctocebus; species Arctocebus calabarensis. The sequence goes on along the minus strand of CAUYON010184048.1, from coordinate 8,823 downwards.
CATGAGGCTGGTAAGCTGTTATTTAGAACAGTTTAAGATTTACAGAAAAGTGAGGTGAAAATACAGATGACTCCCATATACCTCTGTTCCCTCCCTTAGCCTTCTCTATTATTAAGAGCTTGCATTAGTGTGGTACTTTTGTCACCACTGATGTGTCAATATGGATCCATTCCTATTAACTAAAGTCTATAATTTCATGAGGGCTTACTCTTTGTGTTGTACAATTCTATGGGTTTGGACTAATGTGTGATGTTATGTATCTATATTATAATATCATGGAGCATAGTTTTACTGCCTTATAAATCCCTTCTCTTCCATCTGATCATCCCACCTTGCCTATCTCAAAGCCCTGGCAACCACCAGTCTTCTTATTTTCTCCATTGTTTAAAATTTCTAGAAGACCATAGCTGGAAACATGCAATATTTTCAAATTGGCTTTTCACTTCGTAATCGACGTTGAAGGTTCCTCCATGTATTTTTTGTGGCTTGGTAGCTCATTTCCTCCTAATAAAATTAAGTTGGCTAGATATAACACAATTTATCTATTCACCTATTAAAGAGAATCCTAGTTGCTTCTAAGTTTTGGCAATTATGAACAATGCCTCTATAAACATCCATGCACAGGTTTTTGTGTGGATGTAAATTTTTAACTCATTTGCTTGCTGAATTATATGGTAAAACCATTTACCATCTGTAAATGGCAAATGCCCTCTGTGTACATTTTGTGGGGAGGTGTCTATTCAAATTTTTTTGACATTTATTTTTTAATCTGGCTGTTTGCTTTTCATTGTTGAATTTTAAGAGTTCGTTGTGTATTTTGGTTTTCCATGCTCTTAGCAGTCTCTTTTGCAGAGCAACATTTTTAATTTTAATAAAGTCCCACTTATCAACTTTTTCTTTCATGGATTATACTTTTGTTGATATATATGAAAATTCATTGCCCAAGCCAAATTCACCAAAATTTTCTTCATTTTATCTGGCAGGGGTGTCCAGTCTTTTTTATTTTCTGCTGTATACTGGAAGAAGAGTTATCTTGGGTTACACATTAAATACACAAACCCTAACAAAAGCTGCTTAGCAAAAAAAAAAAAAAAAGGTCAGGGCATACTTTTTGTGATCCAACACAACAGATACACCAAAAAAGACCTCACAAAATCAATAGGCAGCCTGCAGCCTCATGTTGAAACCCCATCAGACTTTTTATAACTTTGCATTTTTACATTTAAATACTTAATGAATCCATTGTCGATTCATTTTTGTAAAAGGGATAACTCACATGTTTGCACATAGATGTCTAGTTGTTCCAGCACCCTTGTTGAAAAAATTATCCTTCCTGACTGAATTGCCTTTGCTCTTTGTAAAAATCAGTTGTGCCTGTATTTGTGTGGGTCTGCTTCTGGGTTCTCTATTCTGTTCCAGTTTTTCATTTGCTCTTCTTTCACCAACATCACACTATCTTGATTATTTTAGCTGTAGAGTAAGTTGGGGATCTAACTGTATTTTAAGAATTTACTTAAATTCTGTTTTTTGCCTGTTGCAAATTGTGGCAGCCTCAGTATGGAATGAATGAAAATGTTCATTTACAAGCAATGGTAAATACTTTATCTTCAAAATTACAGGAAGAGAGATTTTAAAAAAGAAAATACTTTAAAAGTGTATTTTCCTTCAGTAATTAGGGGAACCTAGGATGCTAATGTCTTTTAATTTTACCAGCTCAATCTTTTAAAATCAAAATATTTCCTCAAAAACAAGTCTACCATTTAAATCTTAATCCTTTAAAGAATTAAACTATGAAATGACCATAGCTTGATCCTATCTTATATCAAAGGTCCAGGCAGAGATTCTATGAAGACCTGATAGTTATCACACTTCCACGTGAAGCAACTTCACTCATGGTGTGATGATGTGTGATGATGAGGTATGAGATCCTTTATTTTTTTTCAATCAAATCTGACATTCCTCAATAAAATCAATTCAATTTAATGCACAAGATTAAGCTTTGTGCCCATCATCATGTTATGTGAGAAATTCAGAGGTGAACAAAACATGACCTGCATGGAGAGTAAGTACCTACAATCTAATGACTTATTTGAGGTCACCCAGTAAATAACTGACAGTTATTCACTCCAGTTTTTCTCCTCCAAAATATTCAATACAAATGAACGTGCCTGAAATGCAAATCTCTGGAATAGTTGATGGCACTAAGTAATTAATGGCCGAGGGAGTTAATAAAAATATAAAGATAATTTATGGATTTCTTAATCTGTAACTGAGGAATAGAGAGTCTTTGTCTCTTTCAATTTGCCTTTTCAAGCTTACGAATGGGAAAATCACTGCAAGTTGGGGACACAGTGCCATCCATTTTTCATGGCTACATCTTGCAGTTCAATGTTTCAACTGTTCCCAAGTGGGATGGTCTGGAGGCTGGGGTGAAATTAGGGGATGTTTGTCTTTTTACTGTTTTCATCTTGCACAGATTTCTGGGTTGGGCTCACACATCGCGTATCATTTTGATCTTCTTTCTTTTACCTGTATCTGCAAGATTTTATAACCAAAGAAGGTCACATTCTGATATTCTTGGTTGACATAAATTTGGAGGAATACTAGTCAACCTGCTGCAGTCTGATGCCCAAACAGTCTCTTTGGCCTAACGTTCAAAATACATTCATTCTATCCTGATATCCCCCAAAGTCTTGATTCATGACAAAGGAGAAAATGGAAGAAATGAGGGGGTCACTTGGTCTTAAGCAAGTCTGAACCCCAGCAGGCAAGCTCCATTTGTTGTCTGAAAATAATCCTCTGTGGTTTAATGCTGTGTCCTCTGGGCTTATGGCAGTGGCCCTGCTCTCTGGAGTCTCAGAGCTGCTAACGTGCCACCATCTCTAGCCTGTCTCTATATTCATGGCTCCATTGGCCAAGGCATTCTCCCTTCTTTTCATCCCAACTCTTTGTCTTTCAGTCCAGGCTGGCAGTGTTCCTGCTGATGTAACATTCTTAGAAATGTTATGGTTTCCTATGTGATTTTTTATTAAATTGCATTTCCTTATTTTATTTATTTATTTTCAAAGGTACAAATGTTTCGGTTACATGAATTGCCTTTGTAAAGTTCCAGTCAAAGTTGTTAAGTCTGCCCCTCACCTGGATAGTGTGCACTGAGCCCGTTAGGTGTGAATTTACTCCTGCCTTCTCCCCCTTGATTGTTTTCCATTGAATTTTACTACCACATGTGTACATTAAGTGTTGATTGATCAGTTCCAATTTAATAGTGAGTGCGTGTGATGTTTTTTTTTTTTTTTCATTCTTGTGAAACTTTACTTTTCAAAATGGTCTTCAGTTCCATCCAGATTGTAGTAGTACTGTAGTAGTTCCATCCGCTGAGTAGTACTCCATGGTATACGTATAACACATTTAGTTAATCCATTCATGTATTTATGGACACTTGGATTGGTTCTACATCTTTGTGATGGTGAATTGTGCTGCAGTAAACATTTAAGTGCACATGTCTTTTTGATAAAATGACTTTTTTCCCTTTGGGTAAATATCAATAGTGGGATTGCTGAACGGTGGGGCTACTTTAGTTCTTTGAGATATCTTCATGACTTTCCACAGAGGTTGCGCTAGCTTGCGGTCCCACGAACAGTGTGTGGTGTTTTTTTTTAATTATTATTATTATTATTTTTTATTTTGTTGTTGTTGCCGTTTGGCCAGGGCTGGGTTTGAATTCGCCACCCTGGGGCCAGCACCCTACTCACTGAGCCACAGGCACCACCCAACAGTGTGTTTCTTTCTTTCCCTTCCCACACCCATATTTGTTGTTTAGGGATTTTTTTGATAAAAGTCATTCTCACTGGAGTTAGGTGATACCATATTTTGGGTTTAATTTGTATTTCCTTGATGATTAGAGATACTGAACATTTTTTTATATGTTTATTGACCATTCGTCTTATTTTTTTTTTTTTAAGTTTCTGTTCATGTCTTTTGCCACTTTTTAAATGGGGTGGTTTGATTTTTTTTTCTTGCTGATTTGTTTGAGTTTGTTATAGATTCTGGTTATAGCCCTTTAGCAGATGCATGGCATGTAAATATTTTCTCCTATCCTATAAGTTGTCTATTCACTCTTCTGATTGTTTCTTTGACTGTGCAGAAGCTTTTAAACTTAATCAGGATCTATTTGTTAATTTTTGGTGTTTCTGTGATTACCTTTGGAATCTTCATCATAAATTTCTTGCCTAGGCTAACTATAAGAGTTTGTTCAACATTTTCTTTAAGAATGCTTAGACTTTCATGCCCTAGGTTTAAGTCTGTTATCCATATGAATTTATTTTTGTGAGTGACAAGAGGTATGGAGCCTGTTTCAATCAATCTTCTACATGAGGCTATTCAATTTTCCCAGCACCAATTATTAGATAGGAATTTTTTTTTTACCAGTTTATGTTATTGTCTGCTTTGTCAAAGATCGGGTGGTCATATGAGGATCACTTTATACCTGGGTGTTCTGTTCCTATCCATTGGTCTTTGTCTCTGTTCTTGTATCAGTTCCACACTGTTTTGGTGATTATAGTGTTATAGTATAGCTTGAAGTTTGGTATGGTGAGGCCTCCCAATTTTGTCCTTTTTGCTTAATGTTGCTTTGGCTATTTGAGGTATTGTCTGGTTCCATACAAAGTGTAGAATTATTTTTTCTAGATCTGTAAAAAATGATGTTGATATTTTAACAGGGATTGCATTGAATCTGTAGCTCACTTTGGGTAGCATAGCCATTTTAACAATGTTGATTCTGCCAATCTATGAACATGATGTATTTTTTCATTTGTTTATATCCTGTATGATTTTCTTCCTTAGTATCTCATTATTCTCCCTGTAGAGGTCTTTTATCTCTTTGATTAAATTTATTCTTGGTTATGTGATTTTTGTTGTTTCGATTGTGAAATATATCAAGTCTTTGATTTGATTCTCAGCCTGACTGTTGTTGGTCAATAGCATAGGAATACTATTGATTTGTGTACACTGATTTTCTATCCCAAGACGCTGTTAAATTTATCAATTCCAGGAGTCTCTTGTCAGAATCTTTGGGGTTTTCTAGATAAAAGATCACATTGCCAGCAAAGGGTGGCTTCCCACTGTCACCACTTCTATTCAACATGGTGCTAGAAGTCCTAGCCTGAGCAATCAGACAAGAGAAGGAATCAAGGGTATCCAGATGGGGACAGAAGAGGTCATTCTGATCTTCTAGTGAAAGCCTTTCTCCAGACTCCTTCTGTCTCACCTGTCTTCTCCTGCTCTTATTCTCATCAATACCCAAATCTCAGTCTCCCAAAAGCTTCCCTCAGTTCTTAGAAACCCTCTGCAGATGGAGTCACTCACTCTTTCCTACTTTCACCCTGAAGCCTGGTAAGAGAGAGGAGCATCTGTCCATCTAAACAATTCTGCATTCTCCCTTCAACATCCATGAGGACGCCTTCCCTTATACACCACATTCATATGTTTCTATTAACTTGACACTGTTTATGGAAAAGTAAACATTCACCTGGTGACATTTACTACATAAAGATAGGAAATATCACAGACCTTAAAGTTACAGCAGGCCTATTGAAGAAACAAGTCTGTTCCCTAGTTGATCATGGTAGCATGGGTTTGGGCTGAATGAAAATACTCATCCACAGGGAAATAATTATACTCCATCTTCAAAATTGTGGTCATGGAGATGTTTAAGGAGAAAATACTTTAGAAAATAAGCTTGTTGTATTAATGAAAACCCAGATGAATATTCTAGTGAGAGAGATCTTAAATTTGTATAGACTTTGATCATGGAATTTGGGTTTAAGGCTGAATTCTTAAATTAGAGTTCCACAGTCTGGGATGATTTTCACCAAATAGCCAAGGATCTAAAAATTCCTCAATTTCATATTCCCTGCTGCTAAACACACCAAAATACTGGTCAGCCAACTTTAAGTGATTAACTAAATTTTTTAAACATAGGATGTCACAGTGTAAAGATTTGGAGCTTTGAAGTCAAGCATGCCACGTGGGACTCAGACAACATTCCCCACTCGCAGAAGAGGAGGGAGGAGGGAGGAGTCTTAATCATTTTCATGTCTTAGATGGCATGGGTGCAGTATGGGGCTCCAGGTGTCCAGAAGTGAAGAATTTGTATTCCATCCTTGCCCTGAAAGAACTTAGGGAGTGCTAGGGATGATGGTCAGCAAATGTTATGACAGGGCAAGTGATGGTGACAAAGCCAGCACTGGAACATATGGCAGAGAATTCACAGGGATTGCCTGTGACAGGGCTTTCAGCCTTATTAGACTTACTGGAGACCTTTAGAAAATCCCAGTGGTCAGACCACAACCACAGACTAATCGAAACAGGATGTCTGGGCATGAGACATAGGCAGCAGAAATTTTTAAACACCCAGGTAATTCCAAGATGCAACTGAGTTTGAGAATAGGGTGCAGACTCTGCCACGATTAGCTGAAGGCAGCCAGATTGATAAAAACCCAAACACAGTGCTCTTTCATGTGACACAATGGCCAAGTGACAGAAAAGACTTTCTTCTGTCACCTAAATATAGTATGGGATTCTGATGGCCAAGACATATAAGTCTCTTGATTTCTCCTGGCCTGGGCACACATCATTAGCTGAGAGGCCTGGTTTCATGGTCTGCATGGCCAGGTGGGCCTCCTGCACTTAGACATGTGAGGGTGGCAAGTGTCACCAAGATTCCTCCCCAGGTTTATTGTGTTCAGAAAATACCAGGTGACACTGGCCACTTGCCCTGAACATATTTGCCCTATTCTCATCAAACCAAAATCCAAAATCACTTTTACAGGGAACGGTAACTTTATAAATAGCTTCTTAGAGGGTTTCTTCCTTATCTGATTTTCCCTGTGGTTTTATAATTCATTCACTATAGTATGGACTGAATTGTGTCTCCCAAAGTCCTAATCCTCAGTGCCTCAGAATGTGACTATCTTTAAAGAAGTAAAAACCCAATTATAGCACAAGAATACAGGGAAAAGGGCAAGGGAGGGGAGGGGAGGGGGGAGGATGGGTGGAGGGAGGGTAATTGGTGGGATCACACCTACGGTGCATCTTAGAAGGGTACTGGTGAAACTTATTAAATGTAGAATATCAATGTCTTCATATAGTGATTAAGAAAATGCCATAAAGGCTATGTTTAACAGTTTGACCAAAATATTTCAGATTGTATATGAAGTCAGGACATTGTGCCCCATTATTGCAATAATGTACACAATTATGATTTAATAAAATTATAAAAAAAAAGAAGAAGTAATTAAGTGAAAGTTAGGTCAGTAGAATGGGCCCTAATCCAATATGGTATCCTTATAAGAAAAGGAGATTGAGTCACAGATACACACAGAGGGAAGACCACATGCAGACACAGGGAGAAGTCAGCCATCTGCAAGCCAAGGAGAGAGGCCTTAGGAGAAACCAAGCATTCTGGATCTAGGGCTTGCAGCCTCCAGAACTGTGAAAAAATGCATTCCTATAGTTTAAGCTGCTTAGTCTGTGGTATTTGATATAGCAACCCTAGCAATGTAATACATATTTCTTTTTTAAAAATGTTTTTTAACAAACGTTTACTTAGTGCCTACAGAAATAGCACAATTGGGACTCATGAACACATACTGTATTACTACTTTGGAGGGCATGATTTCTGGAACATGCTTTCCTAAATAGAAATCCAGTATTTTATTTTCTAGAACTTATACTGTATGTGTTATTGTGTTTTCTCATTTTGAACGCTTCCAGGTAATGCCAGTTCCGTACAACACTGTCCCATATTATACTGTTCAGTGCTTAGCTTGGGCTAGATTTGGCCCCTCGAACACTGTGTGATTCTTTTCAAATTATTTTATATATGTCAGTCATCTAATTATGACTTATCTGTCTTGTTTTGGTCACATGGCTTCTAACTGGAAAATAGTATTGAGTAAAGTCAACTTTAGGAGTTTTCACTGCCCAATATTATATTGGAATGTAATGCAAATTTCCTAGTGAAATTTATATTTTCTTATTAAAACATTAAAAATATTTCCCAGTAAGTCTGTCATATATTTGGGGGGGGTTGTGGATTTTTTATTTTTGTTTTTTGAAGACAGAGTCTCAAGCTGTTGCCCTGAGTGGAGTGCTGTGGTGTCATAGCTCATAGCAACCTCCAACTCTTGGGCTCCAACAATCCTCTTGCCTCAGTTTTTCTATTTTTAGTAGAGGCAGGGTTTCACTTTTTGCTCAGGCTGATCTCAAACTTGTGAGCTTAAGCAATCCACCCACCTTGGCCCCAGAGTGCTAAGATTACAGATGTGAGACACTGCGCCCAGTCTGTCATATATTCTTCTTCTTCTTCTTTTTTTTTTTTTTACATATACATGTGTTTATTAGGTTCCCACTTTTGCCTTCACAGAATTAAAAGGGCTTATAATTTAATAACAATAACAATGTTTAAGATAAGGACTAGAAACAAAAACCTTGTAAGTAATGAACAAAGATAAATGTATTCAGAAAAGAAATCAGATTATTGCTGCATTGAAATATTAAGCAATAATAATAATAATAATAATGCAAAGAAAGTAACATTCACAGTGTCAGATAAGAGTATGTCTATTATAGAATGCTTTGACTCTGAGGCTCAGTATGGAGTCATCAGTTAACTTCTTCTTGTTATTTTTTTTCCAAAGTCTCAAAAAATAGACAACTAATATTTATAAATAAAAGTAAAAGATAATTTAAAAAAACAGATCATGCCAAATCTTATAGACAATAGAAAAAGAAGAAATACTTCAAAATCATTCTACTTAATAT
>CAUYON010184047.1:0-34332 GCA_963573935.1 Arctocebus calabarensis | reverse complement strand
GACTGCCTGAGCTCACAGGTTTGAGACTAACTGAGCAAGTGCAAGACACTGTCTCTAAAAAAAGAAAAAAAAATGGCTGGGCATTGTGGTGGGCACCTATAGTTCCAGCTACTTGGGAGGCTGAGACAAGAGAATTGCTTGAACCCAAGAGTTTTGAGGTTGCTGTGAGTTATGACGCCATGGTACTCTACTGAGGGCGACAAAGTGAAACTCTGTCTCAAAAACAAACAAACAAAAAAACCAGAAAACCAAAAAACAAACAGATAAATTTAAATTAAAAAAAAATTTGTTTTGAGACAGTTTTGAGGCGTTGTCTCACTCTGTCACTCTCAGTAGGGTACCGTGGCCTCCTATCTTACAGCAACCTCAAACTCCTAGACTCAAGAGATCCTCTTGCCCCAGCCTCCCAAGTAGCTGGGACTACAGGCACCTTCCACCATGTCTGCCTAGTTTTTCCACCCATCTTGGCTTCCCAGAGTGCTAGAATTACAGGTTTGAGCCCCTGTGAAGTTTTATAAGAAATGTGATCTATCGGCTCGGCGCCTGTGGCTCAACGGGCTAAGGCGCCAGTCACGTACACCTGAGCTGGCGGATTCGAATCCAGCCAGGCCCGCCAAACAACAATGGTGGCTGCAACCAAAAAATGGTCGGGTATTGTGGTGGGTGCCTGTGGTCCCAGCTACTTGGGAGGCAGAGGCAGGAGACTCGCTTGAGCCCAGGAGTTGGAGGTTGCTGTGAGCTGTGATGCCACGGCATTCTATCCAGGGTGACAGCTTGAGGCTCTGTCTCAAAAAAAAAGAAATGTGATCTATCAACTTAAGCCATATTTTTTTCTAGGCCATTTAGTCTTCTATTCTGTAAATGATAGGAAATAGCCTTTTTATGTAATATCATAATAATTGCCACAGCTTATGAAATTAATACTGCCTTCTGGGCCTTAGCAAATGAATGAAAATTACAACTTGATCAAATCTTCTTGATTCCAGGAGGCTTTCATCTAAGAAAATATTTTTATTAGATTAAAAGACACAATAAAGTGTTGAAATACTAACCAAGATTTAGTTTAAGTGTATTTAAGTATCAACTCTTGATTTCAGAATAGATTAAGCTGATTAAGGTTGAACAAAAAGACTGCAAAAATGCTATCTATTTAAAAGCCCTTGTGAAATTTTTTGCAAATATGTAGTCTTTGTGGGAGATTTGCGAAATGAAACTGAAAGCCTGTGAAGCAATAAAGAATAAGCACATGGTCATCAACCATGATACGTACTTGAAAACAGCAATGAGCAGGTTCACCAGCAGGATGTTGGCGACCAGGAGGTAGCATGCCATGAGGGCCGGAGTGAGCCAGGCCCCCGGGATGCAGGGTGGCAGCCGCTTGCCCTCCTCATCATACAGGTTTTCACCACACGGAGCTGGAAGAAAAGTTTTTGGCTTTGTACTTTTGAATGTAAGGAAAAGAATAAACATCTGTTACAAATGTTATTGAATGACCTACTTCTTTTTTAATAGGATTTTTTTTTCATTAGCAGTAATTTCCCATGTGCAAAATATCAACTCATACAAAGAAGGTAAGAAACTCCTGTCAGCACTCAAAGGTGGTCATTCTTAGATTGTCATATTGGTAAACGTTTCTCCATTTCTTTTATTGTGTTTTTCAATCTATAGTTCTTAGTTTTCAAGCAGACAAATCAATCTTTACATTTTCTTTATTTGTTGTTATCTATTTGAAAGCTATTGTGTCTTCTTGTTATTGAACCTTAGCTCATGCTTGTCTTCTGGTTATTTTCTTGGTTTCATTTGTACATTAAATTTGAAAATAGTTTTATTACATGACATAGGAAAGGGGTCCCCTCTCCCTGCAACATTGGTTAATCTACTGTTCTGGTGCCACGTTTGAAAAATAATCTTTTTTTTCTCTCTGCTTATTTGAAATGCCACTTTTGCAATAGGGGACTTATTCTCCCCCTCAAAAAAATACAGTAATCCCAACAGTCAAATTATACTCTTCTTACTTTTTACTTACAATTTAACAAGTTTTGGCAACCAGAAAACAAGAGAAATATTTGGAAATAGTGTAAGACTCTTAGAAATCAGCTAAGGAAAAGGTAATTAATAAACACATTTCGGGGACCAGAATCAGGAATTCCATGTAAACTTACGATTGATTTCCATGGCGTAGACTATGCAGTGATTGGAAAGCAGAATTTTTTGTTGTTGTTGTTTTGATGGGTGGAAAGGAAAGAAATTAAAATGACAGTTGACAGAAAAGTGAACAAATGATATAACAATACAAGAAATGTTTTGCTGTGAAGGAGTGCAAAGATTTCAAGCTTGAGTCTTATAGAGTCATGCTTGGAAATAGTGCTCTATAATATTTAAAAGGATTGTACCCGTTATTAATTCTAGAAAATATATTTTATGAATATGTATTTTACCATATGTGATAAGCAGCAGTAGAAGTTCACTTGTTAAAAAATACTGTGAAAAAGACATGATATTACTGCCAGATGATCATTTTAACTCACAGGTTAACCAATCAAGCTTTCTCTATGCTCCAAAACAAACGCTTCATTAACACAAATAGATAAAAAATTATTATGGTATACCATCAGGTCAGTTGAAAACCTACATTTAATGGTATCACTGAAAATAACATAGCCACAAGTTTATTTTCTTCATCTTCTGTCATTACCCTAATTAATTAAAAATAACCAGTAATAAAAATAGTACAGCTTCTGTTTGGAATCCAGGGACTTTTACTATGTATATACATCTACCTAAATGCATATGCTTTTTACAATCAAATTAGATCTTCTCTTTCTTTCTTTTTTTTTTTTTTCTTTTTTGAGCTAGAGTCTTTCTCTGTCACCCAGGCTAGAGTGCAGTGGCATCATCATAGCTCACTGCAACCTTGAACTCCTGGGCTCAAGCTCCTGCCTCAGCCTCCCAAGCGACTGGGACTATAGGTATGCATGACCATGCCCAGCTAATTTTTCCATTTAATTAATTATTTATTTATTTGAGACAGAGCCTAAAGCTGTCACCCTGGATAGAGTGCTGTGGCATCACAGCTCACAGCAACCTCCAATTCCTGGGCTCAAGCAAGTCTCCTGCTTCTGCCTCCCAAGTAGCTGGTACTACAGTCACAAGGCCGGCCATTTTTTGGTTGTAGCCGTCATTGTTGTTTGGCGGGCCTGGGCTGGATTCAAACTCACCAGCTCAGGTGTACGTGGCTGGTGCCTTAGCCTGTTAAGCCACAGGCGCCGAGCCGATTTTTCCATTTTTTGTAGAAATGGGGTCTCACTCTTGCTCAGGCTGTTCTGGAACTCCTGAGCTCAAGCAATTCTCCTGCCCCGGCCTCTTAGAATGTGAGAGTTTTGTGTTCTGTTCTACCAAGCTACAAACACATCTAATAGTTGACTTTGTGATACTTGTAATAATGGTATGTTCAGAATCATGTCGTGAAAGGTAGAAGGTACGGTGTGAGCTCGTTATCAGTCTAACCTGGAGGCAGTAGACCAACAGCTCTGTGTTTCACATGAGAGGAGAATGTTCAAAACCTTCTTTTCCCAAATAACAGAAATCTGGATGCAGAAGACACTGTTATACCTGATGCTTTGTGATAAAGTACAACGTGCAAATGAAAATGTGGGTGCTGACCTGAAAATGGGACTGAAGAGCCTTGGTCACTGGTGGAGCACTGACTGACTTGGGGAAATAGGTATGAGAGAATATGCACGGCACTTCCCCACGACAGGGGACACCCGCCAGCCCGCTGAGGAGCTGGGGCTTCCCAGTAATCCATTCAGGATCACTGTCATCTCCTCTGCTAACATCTGGATTATTATTGATAACAAGAAAAGCACTCCAGTAGTGAAGAGGAGATGGATAGTTGTGTGGAAATTGGGCTCCGATGACTTGAAGAAGAGGCTGGTGGGAGGTACCAGTCACCCTCTGTGCTGGCCAGTTCATTCTACTAGAATAACACTACCAGCTTTCTCCTGGGGTTGAAGAAAAACTAGGATAATTGCGTAGGTCCCAATGGTCATGTGATGGGATCAGTTCAAGGGAGTGACACTCCGAATTCTACTGAATGGCTTTTAGAATGAAAGAAAGGACTGATGTCTGGAAATCTGCACCCACCATCTATACTTGTTTCTTCATGAAATAATTCGATGCCTAAGACAGAACGAAAGGTACTTTATTTCCAAATTAATACATGATTTTCCATTAATTTGGAACTGATCATCTGCCTCCGAAGCAGGGAAGAGAATCTTACTATGAATTCTATTCTTACGGTCTATCTGGTCTGCAAACACTTCTCCGTAGATCATCCAGTAGGGCATATAGAAGATGTTTCGGGCCAGTTTCCACGAAGGCTTCTCCTCGGGGTGCAAAATGGCTTGACGGGCTACTCCGAAGCTCATGAGCACAACCAACATGATGACCACAAAGTACAGCATGTCAATCATCTGCGTGGGAGAATGTGCGTGCCTTACCGTCTGGACGAATGGCCGAGCCCATCCTCCTGCACCTGACTGCTCTCCCCAGAAACTCCAGGAGGACTTAAGGAGGATGAAGAAAGCCTCCGCCCCGTCTTTCCTTCCTCACCATGGGCTGCTAGCCTCTTGCACTCTGTGCAATGCTGATGCCTGAGTGTCTTATCTGCCATATCTCCCTCTTACTTTTCCTCTGTTGTTGCCCACAAACACATGTTCCTCTAGTACCTACAGCTGCCCATGGAGAAAGAGAAGAAATACAGGGAAAGTGTGAGACGGTAAAGGAAACTAAGGAGGAAGAGGAGGAGATAGTCACGGAAGTAAAGAGATAATGAATGGAGAATACAGAACGGTATTTATTCATCCACTGTACTAATGCTGAGTGGTTTCTTTGGTGGGTACTCTGGTTACTGTGCTCTGGATACTGTGGATACCAAACTAGTATCTTTCCTAATTTTGAACACCCTCAAAGATGTGGGTTCTTGTTGGAATTAACTTCATACACCCCTTAACTGAAAGCCACTTGTCCTGTAAAGAGTTACAGGCAGTCCCCAAGTTACAAACATCCAACTTACACACAACTCACACTTTCAAAGGGAGGCTACTACAGGTAAACGTACCTGTTCCAACTTACAGATTTAACTAAAGAACAAACCTATAGAACCTATTTCTTTCATAACACAGGGACTGCATGAACTTAGGAGGCACCCTTTCTTCTGGGACCAGTCCTAACAAAGACTGTTCTAGGTGATGTAAGGGCTAGCTGCTGCTTTATTCTTGGCTTCATTTTCTGTGCCTGTTCTGCAGTAAACCCCATAATGGATTGCCTTGGTCTAATCACATGAACTGCCTGTGTCTACTCCAGGCCAGAGCACAGGAGCTGAGGACTGTCTGGAGTGCAGGTGAGGGGAGGAGGTTCTCAATCAGGTTTTTGCTATATAAAAATTTTGAAGTGGACATAACCTCACAGAACATCAAATCCAGGCCATTGTACTAAAGAGTGCTGAAAATACGTTTTCATATGAAGATGCAAATATTCTCAGGTACCTGTTTTGCTCCTGAGTTCCTACTGCATCAAAACTTGATGTTCTCTTATGTCTTGGGAAGGTGAAGTAAGCTCTTATAAAAGAAGAGGACATTTTCTTTTATCTTACTGTCAATATATGCTCATTAATGATAAGCCAGAAGTAATAAAAAATGAACTGTCATCCTACAGTTAAATATGGTAAGATGGTATGGGAGGAGGAAAATAGTGTGTATTGAGTGCCTAACATACATTGAGCTATATGCACAGTAGGTCCTCACCTCATGTTTTTCTAGTGGATTTTATTACCAGGTAGGAGAACTGTTTATCTTAAAGCAAAGAACATTTCCTGTAAGAAGCCAAGTAAAAAGGAAAGACCCAAAGAAATCTAAGGAAGCCACACCCAAGGCCCAGTTTCATGTCCTAACAAAGTATCAGGGTTACTCGTGGGGTGTGATTACTAACCATCTTTCCAATCATCATTACGTAGGGCCCCAGATATTTGTTGACACCAAAGATGTCCAGGACGCGGATGTACCAGAAGATAATATCCACACAGTAGATCACCCGGCCGTAGCCCATATATGGCTGATTCTGTAGGCGAAGGATTGCTCCGATCATGAACGTGGAAATGGCCACGAGATCTGTGATGTTCCAATACTCCTGAAGCCAAACTTTTATTTTCTGGCTGAGTTTGCCTGGTTCTGACATGAGGATCTGCAAACAAACCCCGAAGAACAAGAAACTGAAAGTGCTGCAGTGGAAGTCTAATCTTCTGAGGATCTTGGAATGGTAAGGCTGGTGGAGCATTCCGAGGCATCTGCTGACTCTCCTGCTGAAGACCGCTAAACCCTGATCTTCTCAGGCAGAGACTGATATCTAGAAAGGGAAATTCCATGGAATCCTCCCTATTAGATCCGGGGTTTCATAAACTCTCAGGAAATGCCTTCTAAATTATGTCCTTCTGGCTGTAATTAAAGCAGCTGACTTTTTATTTCATTTCTAATTATTTGGACACGTGCCTGTCAGTCCACATTCCAGACTCATTGAAGAGGAGGACCCTGGAGCAAGCGTGAATGCTAGATGGTCTCACAGAGGGGCAGATCCACTCGGTGGAGAGGGCAGAATTGGGCTAGGAAATGCAAAATTCCTTTGACACGGAGCCATGAGACGTCAGGGCAAGTTGGCCCACGTTTTTTCCCTACTTGAAATATTATCCTTCCAAAATTGCTGCTAATTAAAAGGAGACTTCCACAGGATAAAAGGGAAAATATTTAGCAAGGAGCATGCACAGGCATGCATGCAGAGATCCCAGCAGGCAGAGTGGTGCTACCGCAGGGGGGTGGGGTGGGGCTGTCATGCAGCGCGGGTGGCGGCACCCCTTTACAGAGATCTAGGGTGTCCTGGAGGTCCTGGGGCAGGAGGGGTTGGAGTGGTGACACTCAGTTGGCCAGCACAGAGGGGATTCACTAGCTTAACAACCCTGGGGCACCAGCTGGGGGCCACTCCCCTCCCTGTAAGTGAGGCAGGCGATAAAGCAGTGTCTTCCTGCGTGGCTGACAGCAGCAGGTGCCATGCACTAGAGGCCCCTTGGGAAATCTCATCTATGGCACCTGAAGTTCAGCTAGAAAAGAAAGAGGAGGAGCAGAAGAAGATGGAGATAGGCCGTCCAGAGCTTTTAGGGTCTTTCAGTCTCTTAGAGCGATGGCATCAAACTTCTTGCCGGGCTAGGTTAGCAAACCTAGTCAGTGAAAGAGTCAGTAGTCATGGAAAATTGATAGTATTGGTTGTCTGTCAGCAGGGGAAAGGATGTGAAATCATGCTGTGTGCTTTTTTTGGTTCAAGGTTGTTTTTTTGCCTGGATACAAGTTTTCTCCTTATAAGCAAAGAATAGTGAATTTCAAAAACTCATAGATGATACCGGACAGAGAAGCAGCTGGCTTGTATTTGCTCTGCTGCCTGCCAAGTTTGCCTTCTTGGAGTCATATAGTCATTTAAACCCCCTGTGACACCAAGAGTCATGTGTAACATGTGTCTACTCTTTCAACACTGAGCTGAAAAGCTTGTTCCCTGTTTGCAGCAGGTGCCCTGGGCCCCGGGACCCTTTCTCCAGGTGGGGGCCAGCTCCTGCCCACACCTACCCTCTCCTAGGGTGAGGTGACACCTGTAATCCCAGCACTCTGGGAGGTTGGGGCGGGTAGATTGCTTGAGCTCAGGAGTTTGAGACCAGCCTGAGCAAGAACAAAACCTTGTTTCTACAAATAAATAAATGAGGCTGGCTCTTCGTCAGTTTGAGCTGTCTCTGGTGGGTGCCCATGACTAACTGATGTGGGGTTAAAACTCCATTCCCTTCCCTCAGAATGGGACAGACTCTGTGGTGTCCAGACTATTGAGTCCTCTGCCAGATCAGGCAGGGGACAGATTCCACCTGGAACCACCCCTCACTCAGCTCCTATCCCTCTCTGGCCTTTTCCCCCACACCCGGCTGCCGCATACCAACAGCCTTCCTTTCATGAATGTCTTGTACACAAGTCCAGGCACACAGTGTGATCCAAAGTCCCAAGTTATGGAAACAATGTCATCTCCTCTCTCTGTTTTTAGTTTCAGGTCCCAGAAAACTGGGCCAACATTTGTACCCAGTTACAGTAGCAGGAACTGGTTTATCTCAGGTAGCGGGCAGCATTTGCTGTTGCTTCTGTTTTTTTTTTTTTGGAAACAGGGTCACAGGCTGGAGTACATGGAGTGCAGTGGTGTCATCACAGCTCACTGCAACCTCAACCGCAAACTCCTGGGCTCAAGTGATCCTCCTTCCTCAGCTTCCTGAGTAGCTGGGACTATAGATGTGTGCTACCTGGCTCCTTTTTTTCCTATTTTAAGGGTCTCTCTCTTGCTCAGGCTGGTGTTGAATTCTTGGCCTCAAACCATCTTCTCATCTTGGCCTCCCAAAGTGCACAGGTATGAGCCGCTGTGCCTGGCCTGCTGCTACTTTGCAAGTTCAAATTCAGTTGGAAGAAGAAAACATATACATCTTAAATAAATGAAGGGAATAAACTTGGAATAGTGACAACTCAAAAGGAAAGCTCCACAGCACAAACAATTTACATGACATGCTTTTGCAATAAGGAGCCATATCTGAATTTGAAGTCACTGATCAGCGGGGCTGGGACAGGCCTTTGGAGTAATCACCTCTCGTATTTTCTCTAATGCCAGGCTCACGATGTAGGAGATGACAATCCACTCCTGGAGAGAGGGCCAGCCATCCATTCGTACCAGGATGACGTAGTTGAACAGGAGTAGGTAGCCCAGGTATGATATCTGAAAGGCAGAAAAGCTGTTGGTCGTGTTGGAGAAGGGAACACTGGCATCAGGCTTGGAAACATTTTCTTTCATGTTGACTCCTCTAAAATTTCCATTTCCAACTGACTGACTCATTGAGGGCACACCTTCCCTGTACACCCCCAGGGCAGACAGAGACCATTGGGGCAGGTTGGAAGGCATTTTATTTTATTTTATAAAGAGTTCCACTATGTCGCCCTCCCTAGAGTGCTGTGGCGTCACAGTTCACAGCAACCTCCAACTCTTGGGCTTAAGCGATTCTCTTGCCTCAGCCTCCCAAGTAACTGGGACTGCAGGTGCCCGCCACAACACCCAGCTATTTTTTGTTACAGTTGTCATTGTTGTTTCAGCTGGCCCAGGCTGGGTTCAAACCCGCCAACTTCGGTGTATATGGCTGGCGCCATAACCACTGTGGTATGTGTGCTGAGTCTGATAATTCATTTTATTTTATTTATTTTATTTTTATATTTTTTAGAAACAGAATCTCACTTTATTGCCCTCGGTAGAGTGCTGTGGCTTCACAGCTCACAGCAACCTCCAGCTCCTGGGATTAGGCAATTCTCTTGCTTCAGCCTCCCAAGAAGCTGGGACTACTGGTGCCTGCCACAATGACTGGCTATTTTTTTTGTTGCAATTTGGCTGAGGCTGGGTTTGAACCCGCCACCCTCAGTATATGGGGCCGGCGCCCTCCTCACTGAGCCACAGGCACCGCCCTGATATTCATTTTAGTTCAGTGAATTTGTAGATCCTTTTTAGGCCCCTGGAATTTTCCTTGATTCCAACATATTGAAATGCTCAATGCATGCAGAATGGCAATGTTCAGGGGAGGCCTTACTGTGTAAAACCAGAACTTGACAATGGGAGCATTGTAGAACTCGCAAATCTTCGTCCCGATGGGGATGCTTCTTTGCTTTTTATGCTCATTCTCTTCATCCCCCTTTCTTGAGCCAGCATCTGCGTTTGCATCCTGGAACACAGAACACAGAACACAGCAAGCAGGTTGCTGCGTGGGAAACTCAACGCACCAGGGCACACAAGTGCCTTTAGAAATAAAGAATTGCAAAAATGCCCTCAGTTAATGAGGTCTCTAAATCTGAGCTAGGAGGAATCACCACCCTGTTTGGAAATTAGAGCAAATTGATACCCCTGGGACCACAGACTTCACTGACCACATTCTCCTCTTCTTTTTCTTTGCCATCTTCATTTTCCTTAGAAGTCTGATATGAGAAATCATCATACGTGCGGAATTCCAGAAACAAGATGGTGGGGGGGAGGAGAATCCCCATGATCACCTGTAAGTGGTGACACATCAATAAGTTTCTTAAGTGATGGTAAATAAATTTCCCAGTATGGTTTAAATTTGAAATGATAACCTTCAATGTTCATCAGTGACCTGAGAGCCCAGGAGCCTGTTTAACCTGCTCCGATATTTGGTGGCTTGTGCTTGGTGCATTGGTGGAATTGGAGAAGTGAAGAATTTAAAACACCTGCAGAATTTTTCAGACTGCTTCACAAGCAGCACTGGGGGTAATCTGGACTTTAAAAGCCAAAGTTCTTACATCAAAGCAGGTAAATATTTAAATTAACATAAGTAAATGAATGAAACATAACACTGCCTCTAGTGAAACACAGCCAAAATATTTTCCATAGACATAATTTTGATGTAAATAAGAATATGTGAACAAAGAGTCAAAAGGCTGATGATGTGACTCACAAAAGGACTTACTTGGGCTCAGCCTGGACAACAGAAGCATGCCCCCAGGCTGTAGGTGGAAAATACGTTGCCCTTTTTCTAAGTGATTTTTCTGTATTCCACCAATTGCTCAAGATCATTTCACATTTTAGTGTGGCATCTGTGGCTCAGTGGGTAGGGCACCGGGCCCGTATACCGAGGATGACAGGTTTGAATCTGGCCCCAGCCAGTTAAAACAGCAGTGGCAACTGCAACAAAAATAGCTGGGCATTGTGGCGGGAGCCTGTAGTCCCATGTACTGGGGAGGCTGAGGCAAGAGAATCACTTAAGCCCAAAAGTTTGAGGTTGCTGTGAGCTGTGACACCACAGAACTCTACCAAGGGCAACATAGTGACATTCTATCTCAAAAAACAAACAAACAAAAAAAACCCAAACAAAACAAATATAGTTTCCTACCCCACAACGTCCTTTCAAACCCTTTCATAGCTTTATATTCTATCATAAACTCCGTGTCATGAAGATACCGCTCATTAAAATCACATCACGTAACTTGAGAGTTATTCAGGGAATCTACAGAAATAGAGTTGAGCTCTCTGCTTTCATGGCAGGAAGGTGACCAGGCCCCGGTGTGGGATTAGTTTCAGTGGCTCCATGAGAAGACAGTGGCATCTGGTGTTAGACCACCCGGGTTAGGTCCTGGCCCCACACTGACCAGCTAAGGTCCAAGGTGAGTCAGTCTCAAAGCTTCAGGCTCCTCATTTGTAAGACAAAGACTCTCACAGGGTGCTTGGAAGAGTAAGGAACATAAGCCCCAAGAAGTGCTCAGCTCAGCCAGGTGACACTACCTTCAGGCCAGGGTTCTTCCTCATGCGCAGCCTCCCCATCCACATGTCCGTCAGCAGCATCTGGCTGCAGGTGTGAGCGATGAAGTCCCGGTGCTTGGCTGCCACAGCCAGTTTGAGGCAAGTTGAGTTGCTCCAGTTTTTCAGCTCGTAGGTCAGAAGCTTCATGGCGATTTGTTCATCATGCTTATAGGACTGGTCCAACAATTCCAGGGCAAGCTGGCCAAAGTCCCTGGGGAGAGGAAAGGGTTGGGCAAGGCTGCAGGGCTGCCAGCTCTTTCTTAGACAGCTGTGTCCATGGGGACCTAAGGCGCCACGGGACACAGAAGCCTGGATTGCAAGGGGCTTGAGGTCCTCTGCAAGCAAGAAGCAAGAAGCTCAAGGAATGTATCCGCAGAGTGGGGCAGCCAGGGACAGAGACCAGTGTTCAGGATGGGGCTCTTCCAACACAGGGAGCTTTTGGTTGACCCCAGATCTGCCCCCCATGGCCCAGGGACACAGAGATGGAGACAAAGCCCCTGCGCTCAAGTTGTGCCCAGATCTGGAGGCAGACAGAGAAGAACAAAGGAAAGTTCAAGCATAGCACCTATGGGGTGGGGGAGGCGGGGGTGGGGCAGCCCCTGGTGGTGGGGGTGAGTATTGAATGTGGCCGCAGGAGGGCTTGTTTCTTGATTGGGTGCTGGTCCTGCCCACGTTTTCTGTTTGCAAATGTTCATCAAGCCAAACTCTTGGGATGTTGGGTGTGGGTAATACTTTAATAGCACGTCTATTTTGCGAGAATTCCACATTCTCTGCGCCATGATAGAAATGAGGAATAGTTGTCATAGGGCCCAGAGAAGGGGGGAGCCTAACTGCTGATGGGGCTCAGTGATAGGAGGTGGGGGGAATACAGAAGGTGACAAGCTGAAATTTGAACATCAAAATTTATTCTCTTCACCACATGATCCAGATTCAAATATTTGATGATAGCCATAAATATCCCTGTTCCTTTAACTTTTTGTTAGGGAATATGGTTAAGATATGGTCCCATCACAACCACAAGACGAGTCTACCCAACAAGTTCAATACTGTGACCTGGTTGTTGGTACCCTCACATTGAAATTAAAAAAATAATAATAATAAATAAGTAGAAGCAAATATAAACACCACAACAATTTTAAAAAGATACGATTCCGTGTGATCGACCTCCTCTGATTTTGTTTCCCCATTCTACTGAAGACTGTATTCCAGTCATGAGCTGAAGGAAGAAGGCAGATCAAGTGTGGGAGAATGGGCTTCTCTGTCCCCTGAAGAGGAATGCTCTCTGCGGCCTCCTGGCCTAGGGGCTGCAGGCTGTAGGCCGGTACATCACCACATGTTTACTCTTAGGAAGCAAGGGACAATGGCGTCTATGAACTCACAAGGTATGCGGACACACCCTCATTTTTAGAGAGGCCTGAATTCCTAATGTTTAGACATTGGCTGGCAAGTTTTGAAATCATGCAGCCGGCTGGCACTGTGTCTCTCACCAGTAATACTAACACTCTGGGAGGCTGAGGTGGGAGGATTGCTTGAGCTCAGGAGTTCAAGTCCAGCCTGAGCAAGAGCGAGACAATGGCTCTACTAAAAATAGAAAACAAAACAAAATAAAACTAGCTGGGTGGGGTGATGCACACCTGTAATCCCAGCTACTTGGGAGGCTGAGGCAAGAGGATTGCTCAAGCCCGAGGTTGCTGGGAGCTATGACACCACAGCACTCTACCCAGGGCGACAGTGAGACTCTGTCTCAAAAAAAGAAAGTAAGGAAATCATATGGTCCAAAATAAAAGCAGCATACTTCAGACAATAAAGCTAATAGACGTTGGCAGAGCTGCCTGCATCTGCCTTCAGTTCATGGACCTATAGTTCATGTATCTATATAGTTGTAAAGTTGTGCTGGGATCTCTGGTTTCCAGATTGGCGCAGAAGGAACTTAGAAGTCACCAGTCTGTGCTAACAAGTTAAAACCTGCACAAGCTGATAATCCACAACTCTTCATCCTTCAGAGAAGTGCGGTCACTGGGAAAACTGCTGTCCCCAAACTGGAGACCCAGACAGGACTCAGGGAACCACCACTTACTGGAGCAGAAACTCCTGTGGAAACCACTGCAGGGTGAGGAAATGTGACCTGTAATCGACAAGTCACCAAAAGCTCAGTGTGGACACGTCTGTGCGTTGTGCGGGTCATAGACTCCAGGGGGACCCAGACACAGGAGGGCCCCTGTGACCAGGTTCTCACAGCAAATAGGGGAGAAAAAACCCTTTGTGCTTCTGGCTGGGGCAGGGGAAAAGACTGTTCTGAACCATACCAGAGCGTTCTTCTGGAGCAGGCCTGCCCCCAGGGAAACGATTTTATCAGAGCCTCAGCTGCCTGGGCTGGCTAGAGCCTACCTGACCTGGGGGAGGAATTCCCAAGTCCCCTGTTAGCCATCCTGTCCCATCTAAGAGGGGAGAAAAGCCTGAGGAACACTTGTGAGGTTCACAGTCCAGGGCACAGGCTCAGGGTTTTCATCCACGTGGAAATTAAGCTCCCTGTCTTTGCATTACAGCTCAGGAGTTTGCACGAGGAGGCAGTAAACAACAATGGTAAAAACGCGGGCAGAACAGGAGGAAAAGCACTGACGGGAGGGACACAGTGACCTCGGAACAAGCTCCACCTGTTCACGTCCTTGAGCCAGGTGTACACCGGCAAGCCCTCCCTGAAGGCTGTGGTCTCTCCTGGCCTGCACGTCCCCTCTCTCACTTGGAATGTTGTCCAGGTCCTGGGAGATGGACACTCACTTGGAATTGTTGTCCAGGTCCTGGGAGATGTCGTCCACCAGCTCGCTCTCGGAGGACTCGTGGGCCATGGCCTTGTAGAGCTTGCAGGCCACCAGCGCCTTGGCCATGCTCTCCTCCCCGCGCTGCCACAGGAACACGGCCATCCTCTGGCGCTTCATGAGCACGGCCCACACCATCAGCTCGTGGAAGGGGTACTGGAAGCGGCTCACCGCAGGGTCGTCCACGTCGATGTCGATCTCCTCCTCCTTCTTCTTCTTCTTCTTTTTCTTCCCTTTGGCCGGGGGCTCATCGTCCTGAGGGGAGAAAAGCCCATTTTTCGTGGTTCTGCCATAAACATGTGCGATGAAGGGTTCCGGAACTACTGGAGGGAGAAACCCTTCCGTCAGAGGTGGAAGAGCTCTGTCCTCTGGAAGGAGGTTTCCAAGAACAAGTTAAGTTTCCACTCCACAGGTTAAGGATGCACGTGCTTGCTGTGATAATTAAACTGCCTAAAACCAGATGCACTGCTAAGGCACCCTGCAGGGAGCGACTGGCACCCCGGTGAGCAGTTTTACTCAGAAGCCTTTAACCAGGAGATGCTGCAAAACTAAAACAAACAGAACCGCCCCCCAGCCCCGGAATACAATAGCAAGGAGGGGAGGAGGGCCGCAGTCTGTCTCCTCCGGACGTCCCCCCAGGCAGCATAATATCAGCACTCATTTGCCAGATACAACCAGCCAGAAATTAATAGGAAAAATGTCAGAGAGTAGAGAGAAATGTTTTAAGAAAGCAAACATTCCATTTGAATGAGCAGTGACCTTTCTCCCACATGGCACAAAGGGGAGGCCAAGATTTCCCATTTCCTAAAGGGATTATAAGAACTGTTCTGAAAACCAAGCAGAATTCTTGGAAAAGGCAGGTAATGATTGGGAGAATTGGCCTGGAAACATGCGAGTCTTAGACAATTCCAGGCTAATACCTCAGTACTCAATGGAATAACAGAAACACATGTTTGCTCTTTTGCAAACAACATTCCCATCATTTATCTACTTTTATTCTTACTAGGACACTGAGGTTGTGAATTCCTTCTGTTCCCTGGGAGTCCAAACAATTTGCCTACATTTGCATGCTTGGGATGGGCAAGGTTGAAAACAGCCTGGGGTGCTCTGGGGGAAATCCCGGTTTTCAGTTTCTATTAGGAGTTGTTCACCACTAACTCAATTTTTGTAATAATTATAGCGAGTTACAATAACATTTTCCTTGAAACTATAGTGTCTTACCTCAGATGTAAATGTTTTTGTTCTAATTTTCTAATTTTGTACTAAAGCTACAATCACAGTACTTTAGGGATGGTTGGTTTATACAGGTTAAAAATGGACATTATAGAAAAAAAAATTTTTTTTTGCAGTTTTTTTTTGTTTTTGTTTTTTGGCTGGAGCCAGGTTTGAACCCGCCACCTCTGGTATATGGGGCTGGTACCCTACATACTCCTTGAGCCACAGGTGCCATCCAACATTATAGAAATTTAAAGATAAACATAGCTTTATTTTTAAGAACATAAAATAAATAAAAATCAACTAATGGCTAATGAAATGTAATAAAATAGAAGTCTTGTTGAGCCTACCTTACAAGCCTACAGTAACATGTAATAGTATTAAAATATCAATTATATGCAAATTCTTTTAAAATAATTGCCAGAGAAATAATATAAGAAACAAGGATCCTAAAATACCTTTGTCTGCCACATCAATAAGAAAAAGAAAACCCAATAAAATAACAAATAATATGAACTGGGAGTACAGGGAGAAATTGACACATAATTATAGTAAGGGTCTCCAAACACACCTCACTGGGCAGTGAATTTGAAAAAAAATCAGTAAGTCTAGAAGCAAATAGAATAGCAGAATGACTAAACGTGATCTCAAGAGTAAACATTGCAGAAGAATTATACCCAACAAAGAATACACGTTTGTTCCCAACATACACGGGTTATTAACAAAAATCAACCAGGCATATCACTCCAATTCTTGTGATATTTTCTACACATATCTCAACAAATTTCAAATATCAGAAAGTCTGTTGTCACATACAAGGAGTAAAATTAGTAATCAATAACAATAGGATAACAGCAACAATATCTGGAAAATTAAAAATACACTTGTAAACAACTTTTGGAGCACAGGTGAAATTATAAACTTTTGGAAATAAGTGGCAATAAATGTTCTACTTATTGAAACCCATGGAATAGCATACAATAATACTCAGAAAAATTTATACTTTTAATGTATTTGTTGGAATCCAGGGAAGAATGAAAATGAGTGGACTTTATTCTCAAATTGGGTCAATAAAAATAATTCAGTAACTCCAGGGGAAGAATGTGGATGGAATAATGAAGTAAAAGCAGACATTATTAAAGTAGAAATGGAAAAAAGAAAGTTGCTTGATAAAGGAAAAGCACCAATAAAATATGTAGGCAAGTGTGGTTAAGAAAGAAAAAGGAGGGGTGGTGCCTGTGACTCTAGGAGTATGGCACTGGCCCTGTATACCAGAGGTGGTGGGTTCAAACCTGACCCCAGCCAAAACTAGAAAAACTGCAAAAAAAAAAAAAAAGAGGAGGAGGCCTCCTGCAGAGGAGGCCCACATCTGTAATCCCACCACTTAGGCTGAAGCAGGAGGATCACTTGAATCCAGGAGTTCAAGACCAGCCTGGGCAACATAGCAGGGCCCCATTTCTACAAAAATATTTTTAAAATGATTAGCCAGGTGTTCTGGCAAGTGCTTATGGTCTTAGAGACTTAAGAATATCGCTTGAACTCTGATTGTGCCACTGCAATGGAGCCCTGGGTGACAGAGTAAGATCCTATCTCGTAATTAAAAAAAAAAAAAAAAGGAGAGACAATATTCTAAAAAATTGGCACAAGTAATGACATGCAGCTAAAGATACTGAGACTAGAAAAACTGGAATACTATGTAACACTTTATTCCAATGAACTTGAAAGTCCAGATTAAATAATTTTTAGGAAAATATGAATTAAAGTTGAGTCTAAACAATATAAAGCCTGACTAGACTCATGTTTATAGTGGAGATTATGAAGTGGTGAAGTACATACTCCTAAGAGGCTTGACTGGACCCAGGCTATTTTACAGATGAGTTTGACAAACCAGCTGGGAACTGACACACCCTCCCTGGCATGGCGAGTGTGAGGGAATCATGGAAAGGCCGTAAACCTTTCCAGGGACACAAGACCAACAAGGTGATGTGCCCATGCTGGAAGCCAGTCTCAATTGTGAACACAGAACTAAAGCCCTCTACACTGAGTCTATGTAAAATCAGAATGCTGCTTAGCTCATGAATGTATTTGAGAAGACTCTTTCCAGTTTAGGTCTTAATATTCTGCGTTATGGTGTTTCTTCTACTTATTTAAATATTTTTATGTCTAGTACTTTGTTCTTAAAATTTCTTGTAAAGGTTAGTTCTGATTTGTCTTTTTTTTTTTTTTTGAGACAGACATTTTGTGGCCCTCAGTAGAGTGCTGTGGTGTCATAGCTCACAGCAACCTCAAACTCTTGGCTCAAGTGATTCTCTTGCCTCAGCCTCCAGAGTAGCTGGGACTACAGGAGCCCGCAACAATACTCGGTCTTACTCTTGAGCTCAGGCTGGTCTTAAACTCCTGAGCTCAGGCAATCCACCCGCCTCGACCTCCTAGAGTGCTGGGATTATAGGACTCAGCACTTTTGTCTTATAGTAAGGTAATTTTAGTTGATTTTTCTGGGTTTTCTAGAGATAAACTATTTTTTTTGTTTGTTTGTTTTGTTTTTTGTTTTTTTAGAGACAGAGTCTCACTTTGTCACCCTCGGTAGAGTGCCATGGCTTCATGGCTCACAGCAACCTCCAGCTCCTGGGCTTAGGCAATTCTCTTGTCTCAGCCTCCCGAGTAGCTGGGACTATAGGCGCCTGCCACAACGCCTGGTTATTTTTTTGTTGCAGTTCGGCTGGGGCTGGGTTTGAACCCGCCACCCTTGGTATATGGGGCCGGCGCCTTACTCACTGAGCCACAGGCACTACCCTAGAGATAAACTATTTTGTTGATAATTAGTTTCTTTCTTTTTGGGGTATTCTTTCTTTAGCATTTTTTTCATGTCGTATAATTTCCAGAACACTTCAGTAAGAATAATGATGATGTTTTGCTCTCGATTTTCATAGAAATGACTTCAGGGCTTGGCTCTTCAGTCCTGTGTTTCTCTTGCTCCTGGGGCCTACGGTATATGCATATTTTAATCATATCAAGAGACTATTTTATTTTCTTATTTATTTTTATCATTCTATTTCTAATGACCTAATTTTTCATTAAAAAATTAAGGAACATGTTTTACATTTTTCCAAATTCTTTCTTAGCACCTACTGATAAATGATCCTCAAACTTTCCCCCTTCTATGACTTGTTGATACGATTCCATTCATTTAAATATTTTTAGGTGTAGTACTTTGTTCTTAAGGTTTCTTGTTTAGGGTATTTCTTGTACTTTTGTCTTTTTTTTGAGACAGAGTCCCACTTTGTCGCCCTGGGTAGAGGGCTATGACATCATAGCTCAGAGCAACCCTCAGACCCTTGGGCTGGAATAATCTTCTTGCCTCAGCCTCCAGGTAGCTGAGACTACAGGTGCCCACCCTACATCCCCCCAGTTTTCTTTTCTATTTTTAGTAGAGATGAGGTCTCTTGCTCAGGTTGGTCTTGAAGTCATGAGCTCAGGTAATCCACCTGCTTTGGCCTCCCAGAGTGCTAGGATTATAGGTGTGAGCCACCACACCTGGCCGTATTTATGATTTATAAATATATAAGTAGCATTATTCTCTCTTTTGTTTCGAAATGGTAGTTTTGCTAACTCTATAAAATGAATTAAGAGGATTTTACCCTTTTAAAAGGGGTATATCATCCTTTCATATGATATGGCTATGGCTTCTAAGTAAATGAGTAATATGGTGCATTTGTTCATAGAAAAGAAATTTGTTCATTTGGTGTTAAACAAATACAGAACTAAAAGGGCTATGTATGTTGGGACCAAGACATAAAACCATTGAACACAAATTCTACTTACTTCCATTCCCAGAAGCTTAAGAGCCTTAGGCTGCATAATGAAAGGGGAGGGAAGAAATCAGTTTACTCAAATAGCCAATATTAGTAATAGCAATGTTAGTAGTATATTAATAGTTTTGTTAGTAGTAGAAATAATAGTCAATTTAAAAGGACTTTGTAGCATTAACTAACGACAATATCCAAGGAAAAGAAATGCTTTAATATAGAAACGTGGAAACTCGATGTTTTTGTCGATAGAGTTAATTGAGGAGCGAGAGCTGCAGATGTAACCCTTATTCCAGGGAGAGCAGAGGAGCTCCCTGACAGAAACGAGGGGAGGACATCACGAAACAGCTGACATTTGAGCTGGCCTTTTGCTGAGAGTGGGGTCAGGAAGGGCACCTATAGGGGAATGAGGCAGGCACAGTAATACAGTTTGATTTTGGAGGAGGCACTTGGTGTGCTATGGTGGGGTGGGGACAGCCGGCAGAGAGCTTGGGTGCTGTGACCATTCTTCAGGCAGTGAGGAGGTCTCGGAGGCTCTGGCAGGTGCCATGTTTTGGAACTTACGGTAGCTGCAGGGGTGGATGTAAGGATGGGTGGGGTGGTGGTGGAGGGCAGGACAGTAGCCCTGGAGGGAGGCTGCTGGGGACAAAGAACAAGGGCAGATCCAGTGTGGCCTGGGCCATGGTTCTGCTCGGGGGAGCTGGGGTGAGGATGCCCCACACCCCAGAGCAGCTGGGAGTTGGGGCAGGTATGCTCGGGATGGGGGAAGTGCTGGGCTTTGAATTGGCTGCCTTATTGACAAAAGGAACCCCAGGTCACTCTGGACACCACGCAACACTGCACAGTCACTGAGTTCTACCCTTTTTGGTCCAAACAAGTTGTTGTACAGGGTCCGGAAGCTTTTCCGAGTGTAGTTGCAGCGGTAGGCGCCCCCCATGAGGTACTCCAGCACCAGCCCGATGTCTATGAGGCTGATGTGGTAGTCAGGTGGGAGGTTGCTCTGCAAGAGAAGAAGTTTTGTCTCAGGTCCCTATAAAAGTGCAGTCACGAACTTGGGAGTTGGTGTAGCAGGTGGGAGATTAAACAATATTCAGGCTTTTACCATGTGACTGGTGGGGGGAGGGTAATGGGTTAAGCTATGTTCCAAAAAATGTGTTAAACTTTTCCAATGAGAAAAAGGCTTGGGATCCTTGTGGCTATGGGGTTGGTGGCTGGCATGTTCTGTGATCTGCAGTCCGTGGGTGGACATGTGGTGTGAAGCAGCTGGGTGGGAGCAGCTTAGTTTTGACGAGGAGGTGTTTCCATAGCTGCTTGCAGGGCTGAACCAGAGGCAGGAGGCTCATGCCCAACAAGAAGGGCTTCCTGGGAGGCAGGCTTGGGACAGAATATCTCCAGGA
This sequence comes from Arctocebus calabarensis, assembly GCA_963573935.1. NCBI lineage: Eukaryota > Metazoa > Chordata > Mammalia > Primates > Lorisidae > Arctocebus > Arctocebus calabarensis. The sequence goes on along the minus strand of CAUYON010184047.1, from coordinate 13,680 downwards.
CGGGGGGCCGGGGGCTTCCCCAGTGAAAGCTCCCAGTGGTGCCCTGTGGCTTTCCTGGGACCCCACCCCCCAGATCTTTCGTCAGAACACAAACACCGAAAACTGCCTGGTGTGACTGTGAGAGCAGAGTTTTGTATCCAGAGGGAAGAGGATGTGTTGAGACAGCGTGTGGGAGGAGAGGAACAGGTGGGAGAGGCAACTCAAGTCAGCCACTCATGTATCTAGGAGGCAGAGCGGACCAGCCATTGTTAAGGATTTGTTCTGAGTGCCATTTATTGGTTTGTTAATTTCATACGTCTGAAATGATGGTGTAATCCTGAGGTCCACTGTACGGGTGCTACCTTCCAGTCTCCCTTTACAACAAGACTGGCCACGTGGGTTAAATCCTTCCTGCATGCATCGTGTGTTTTTCAACCCTTTTGTGATCCCTGACTGAGTGGGGGGTTCTATATGCAGAGATAAGGAGATACAGCCCTGCTCTGAGGGGCTCTCGGTTGGGGAGAGGGGCAAAGCTGTCAACAGCCCTGATGCAGCAGCTCAGCTCACCGGTGGAAGAATGAGAAAGGGCTTCCTGGAGGAGGCGCTACTGAGGTAGCTGGTGACAGGTGGAGCAGGAGGAAGGGTCTGCTTATGCGAGTGAGGGGTGTGGCCCAGGGCAGGAGGCGTGGCCTAGGGAGGAGGCGTGGCACAGGGGAAGAGGAGTGGCCCAGGGGAGGAGGCAGACTCCCTCTACCATGTTGTGTGGACAAGGTGGGAACTAGTGGGGGGTGTGGATGTGGACCAGGCCCAGAAGGGTGCATGTTTCTTGAAATGAGCTTGGACTCCATGCTGTGGCTCACAGGGAGCCTTTGGAGGATTTTAAGCTGGGGATAGTGGGCGGGGTGGGGGGGGGACAGGAGAACAGAGGAGGATTATTGAAGCTGGTCAGGTGAGAAGTAGTTGGGCCTAAAGTAAGGCAGCTGTGACTTTTGAATGTTTGTGCCGCCTAACTGATCTTCCAGCTGGGCCCTATTAGGGAAATCATATTCCTTATTAGGAAAACAAGGGCACACTGGGCTAGAGGGGCTCAGAGGTCCCCCCGGGTTCCTACATCCACTGATTCTGCGTTCTGATCTATGAAGTCTGTAGAGGCCACATTCTCATATTCTTAAGATTAAATATTGGTATGAAATGTGACCGGGCTGTCAGGGAGGACTGTTCTCTCATCTGAGTTGTTTTCGCGTGCTCAGGTTACGAGTCCACACTCCATAACCCCAGGCTGCATTCTAGCAAAATGAGTCAGTCTCAGGTGAACCCAGCCTCATCCTCTAACCTGTGGCGATAACACGTAAGAAATGGCACAAGAGAACAGTGCGAGAGTGAGACTGTGCAGGAACACAGACTGAGTAGTCACGGGCAAAGTGGGAGAAACATCTGTCACTTAGTAACCGGGGAGCCAAAAGGGCCAGCACAACTGTGGTACCCAGTGGGACACACGGGATGGCACTTCTGGAAAGAGGCCCAGTGTGTGGATGAGGGATCTTGACGTACAGACGGAGCGTGAGGCTGCAGGGACGGAGGGCAGGCCTGGCAGCAGGAGGCAGGGCTGCCCTTGGTCTGGCAGTGGCGCCAACGATAACCACAGAGCATGTTCCTACCATGTACCAGCATGAGCATGCAATTTTTTTTTTAAAGATTATCCTTTTCTTTTTAGTTTTTTTTTTTTGAGACAGTGCCTCAAGCTGTCACCCTAGATAGCCATGGCATCACAGCTCACAGCAACCTCCAATTCCTGGGCTCAAGTGAGTCTCCCGCCTCTGCCTCCCAAATAGCTGGGACTATAGGCGCCCGCCACAACGCCCGGCCATTTTTTGGTTGCAGCCATGATTGTTGTTTGGCGGACCCAGGCTGGATTCGAACCCGCCAGCTCAGGTGTATGTGGCTGGCACCTTAGCTCGTTGAGCCACAGGCGCCGAGCCTCTTTTTTAGTTTTAAGTAAACTCTTTTTTTTTTTTTTTAATGCAGGGAGGAAGTCATTATCTCCAATGCAAATAATAACAAGAGTTTGGAAATTAAAAAATTGTTTTTAAAAAATGTTTCAGGCTGAGTGCAGTGGCTCATGCCTGTAATCCCAGCCTGGGAGGCTGAGGCAAGTGGATCACTTGAGCTCACAAGTTTGAGACCAGCTTGAGCAAAAGTGAGACTCCGTCTCTACTAAAATAGAAAAACTACCTAGGCCTTGGGGCTCATGCCTGTCCTTCCAGCTACTCAGGAGGCTGAGGCAAGAGGACCACATAAGCCCCAGAGTTTGAGGTTGCTGTGAGCTATGATGCTAAGGCACTCTACCCAAGGGTGATAGAGTGAGATTCTGTCTCAGAAAAAAAAAAAAAAAAACAAAAAAAGGAAGAAAAAATGTTTTAATGAAAGATGCCAGTAGTCGGTAAGGATTATAAAACAGTAGACTGACCTTTTTCACATCCCTCACCAGGAGATGGAGTGTGTTTGGTGGGCCCAGCCTCTGAAAGAGAAGCATTCAGCCAGAGTAAATAAGTTTTTCTTTTCAACCCTTGGAGCAAAACCTACCCTGACTGGATAGAATTCATGAATTGTGAGAGCCAGAGCATTACCGACTGTCAGCCTATTTCTTTTACAAAACAGAGCTGGCTATGGTTAAGAAATATCCAGGAAATTAAAAAATACATTAATTAGTTTAAAGAGTATCTTAAGGTGTACAAACGAGGGTTTAAGAACTCACCAAGTTTTACAAGCAACTCCCGAGGGCCATATCCACACTTAAAATCTTAAAATGGGGAAGGAAATGTAAATTCTCAAAACTATACTGTAATAATATAAACCAACACTTATATAAATAAGTGTATATATATGTATATACACTTATATAAATAATAAATATATAAATAAATTATATTACAATAATATAAACCAAACACTTCCCTTTTAATACAGAGGAGCTCCCTGCTGTGAAAGCTCAGGTCTACGTTTTTCACCAAAGTCTCATAAAAATGTGAGAGTCCCAAAGAACAACCAGCTGCTCACCCTGGTGACTTTTCATCTGCTAATATCTAAGGAAGCCAGATTCTCTCTTTGTATAAATAAGTGCTCACATACAACACCCAGGTGTGGAGCAAGAGCTAATAGCACCCCAAGAGGGAGGGACTGAGTGGCTTGGCACGGGGTAGAACGTGGTTGCCTGCCGTTACTGTGGAGCTCCCAGGTCAGACTGTCCCAAGGAGGCCGCGCTCATCTGAGCACGTCTCTGCGCCACACTGCCATGCTAAGTACATCCACATGGCCGGCTCCCCTCTGCGCTTCCTCTTCTGGAACACTCACTGTGTTATAAAGCTCCTCCAGCCTCGGGATGGTCAGAAAGTGCTGCATGTTCACTCCGTTTTCAATCAGCAGCTTCACGAAGTCCACACGATCTAGCACTAAAGCATCCAGCATCGCCTGCTCCAGAGCACTCACCTGCATGGACCGGGGGTGGGGCCGTGAGGTTGCTCAGAGGGACACAAAGGAAACAGTTGTCTGACCCTTGCCCCAGCTCCCAGAGAGTTCTGGACATGGTCATCTTTGTTCTTTACCTTGAGTAATCATGCCCCATCTCCCCTGTCCTTTCTTCTCAGTTTTGCCTCTCCTGTCCTATCAAAGTTTGCAAATGATTTTCTCCTTTTTATTAATAATATAAATTGGTGAGCATTCAAAATCTCAGCCATGCTGGCATTATTCTCTCCAGTTTTTACCATTTGTTTGCTTGACTGAGAAGTATCTGCCTGACGGTGATGGAATTCCATGTGGAATCACCTGGGCTGTGTTGGAGTGAGTGGAGGTGCCTGCCACTGTCACCTGCTGCCCTGTCCTGCCTGTATCCTGGCAGTAGTGAGACTGGAACAACCAGGTGACGTGTGGCTCCACGCTCCTAGTCCATATAGCTGCCAGCACCCTCACATACCCAGTCATGGGCTCTGTCTTTCAAAAAGGTTTTCTTGTGCAAATTGCATTTGCCGGCTTGGTATCTGTAGCTCAGCGTCTTGGGCACCAGCCACATACACCGGAGCTGGTGGGTTCGAACCCAGCCTGGGCCTGCCAAACAACAATGACAACTACAACCAAAAAATAGCCGGGTGTTGTGCTGGGCGCCTGTAGTCTCAGCTACTTGGGAGGCTGAGGCAAGAGAATCGCTTAAGCCCAAGAGTTTGAGGTTGCTGTGAGATGTGATGCCATGGCACTCTACCGAGAGTGACACAGTGAGACTGTGTCTCAAAAAGAGAAAAATTGCATTTGCTCAGTGGTAATTGGTTTCTTTGCTGTATTTTCATGTATCAAGCATCTGCCTTTCTGCTGCTTCTCCTATGCAAATAATAATAAGTGAATCCCACTGCTGAGCCCGGTGACCAGGACATCCTCTCTGGGTGGCACCATTGACCCCAAATCAGGAACATTTGGTGTTTTTAAATTTTAAATTTTTAAAAAATGTTTTTGGTAGAGACGGGTTCTCACTATGTTGCTCAGGCTGGTTTTGAACCCCTGGCCTCAAATGACCTCCTGCTTTGGCCTTCCAAAGGCGTGAGCCACGGTGCCCAGCCACAGCCCAGCAGACACACTGTTGCCAGCTGCGATACTGACACCCTCCTTCTTGGGATCAGGTCAGGGCAACAAGAACCCCTCCTTCCCCCGGAGAGGGAGGGTGACCCAGCCCTGTGGGCTCCTGAGAAGTGGGAAGCAGGACTTTCTGCATACCCAGTTCAGCAGCTCTAACTTCCGGGGGTCGGTTTCCTCCTCCACTTCTTCTTTCACTTTCCCTTTCTTCTTGCCCTTTCCTTTTCCTCTCCCCGCCTTGGTGGTGGCTGTGGGTGGCTTCTTCTCCTTCTCCGTGGCTTTGCTATCTGTCGGGGGAGCCAGGCTTCCCAGGGGCTGCGGGACACAGAAAGCAGAGTTGAGAAAAGTTCTTAAGGCTGTCCCTTGTTCCAAGACAAGTCCCCTGTACCTGCACACACTAACTACAAGTGCACACATGCAGGGTACATGTGAACAGACACAAACAGGACGTGCAGCGCACACAGTGTACATATGCACAACATATAGTGAACACACATGCCCCCCATACGCACATGTGCACACACAGACTCACACGGGCCTGGCTGTCTGGTGGAGAAAGCTCTGATGCTGTGAACCACGGTCACGCACATGCACAAATATCATCCACCCTTGCTTGCCACAGCGGCGTCACATACTTAGAGTGGTTGCTATTTTGATTGACGTGTGCTTTAAAGAAAAGGGCACTGAGGGGAACGCTCAAAGTTGCCAAGAAGATATGTCCATCATTGTCTAATTTAGGAGAAACTAGGAGAAAATGACCGTGAAGGGATCAGAGACAGCAGACAGGACCACAGACACCTTCCTGAATGTGAACGTGAGTGTATTGGCCGGTGACAGAGCTCTCTGGGTATCACCGAGAGGCGTGCAGTGTGCTGACAGGTCGGATTCATCAAGGGGAGAGTGTGCTCCACTCCAGAGAACAGGAGGGACAGCGGAAGCAGGCCTGCCCTCTGGCCTCGTCCTGTGGTCTGGGGAGAACACGGGGTGGGGTGATCTGGGGCACGCCCAGAGCAGCACTTAAACCGCCTGCTAGTGTCCACTCTGCCTGTGCCTCGGGCCAGCTCTGCCCCCGGAGCCCACCCCTCCAACGTGCACACTGTGCCCTCTCTGCTTGTCCAGGGCTCTGGCTCTGGTCACTATTGATGGGCATTTCTCAGTCCTCCACGCTGAGTCCTTGGCACATCTGAATGCACAGCCCATCCTCCTGGAGCCTCTGTGCTGGTTCTCAGGCACCACAGCCCCTGCTTCCCTCCTCCCTGTCTGGCCGCCGCTGCTCAATTCAGCTTTAAGCATCGAGGTTCTTCTGGGCTCTGCCCTCAGCCCCCTCCCCTTCCCTGCTGCTCGCTCCTCCATCCACACCCACACCAGTGGTCAGCAGAAGTGTGCACCCCCCTTCCTAGCCTAGTCCCCTCACTCCTGAGTCCCTGCTGCCTACTCCACATCTCCACTTGTGTCTCCCAGAGTCATGCTTCTTATGTTCAAAATCACACTCAGGACCTCTCCTTCAACCCAGCTGTCTTCTAGTATCCCTTATCTCAGCAAAGTGGCACCACAATTCACCAGCTGTGTGAAACCCTAGGGGGCGCTGCTGAGATCTCCCTCCGTCCCTCCACTGCCCTCCTCCCGGATCCAGTCATTCCCAAATGCGGCCATGTTTAATGCTAACTCTTGCTTATTTCCAGCCAGTTCTTCCCTTCTTCTCTACTGCTGCTCTAGTCCAAAGTGACACCTACTAAAAGGGTTCTGCACATCTGCCATTGCAGTTTCCCAGTGTATTTTCCACAGTAAGTTCAGAATGACTGTTTTTGAGTCACTCTGTTCCCCTAGGCTAGAGTGCCATGGCCTCAGCCCAGCTCACGGCAACCTCAAACCCCTGGGCTCAGGTGATCCTCCTGTCCCAGCCTCCCTAGCAAGTGCCATGACAGGCATATGGCACCATTCCCAGTTAATTTTTCTGTTTTGAGACAGAGTATCACTCTGTTGCTCCTGGCTAGAGTGCTGAGGCAGCATGGCTCACAGCAGCCTCAAACTCCTGGGTTCATGTGATCTTCTTGCCTCAGCCTCCTGGGTAGTTGGGACTACAGATGTGTTCCACCACTCCTAGATAGTTTTTCTATTTTTAATAGAGACCGGGTCTCACTCTTACTCAGTCTGGTCTTGAACTCCTGAGGTCAAGTCATCCACCTGCCTTGGCCTCCCAGAGTGTTGGAATTACAGGTCTTAGCCACCACAGCCAACCAGAGTGATCTTTAAATACATAAATGGAGCCAAGTAATTCTCTTTCTTAAAATCCTTATATGGGGTGGGGCAGAGATTATGCTAAGGGAGGTGTGTGCATTACATCTGGTCAATATGGAGATGGATGAAAAAGTGCCTCAGCTGACTCTTCATGCAGACAAGACCAGTGTGGTGCAGAATGACAAAGTGACACAGCACAACAAGTGGTGCTGGGACAGCTGGACCTCTGGAACCACTAGTGAAAACGTTAACTCAGAATGGATCAAAGTCCTAAACATAACAGTAAAACCATAAAATACTTAGAAGAAAACACAGGGCAGAAGTGTCACTATATTGAGTTTGAGAATTCAATTCTTCAATATGACACCAAAGAAGAAACGGAAAATAAATAAACAGTATGGACTTCGTGAATTTTTAAAAATTTTGCGTATTGATACTGTCCACAGAGTACAGAGGCAGTCACAGAATATATTTGCAAATCATATACATGTTAAAGGATTACTATCCAGAATATATAGAGAAGTTCTAATACTCAAAAGACAAAAACAACCTTACTGATTAAAAAACAGTCAGATGAGGGGTGGTGCCTGTGGCTCAAAGGAGTAGGGCACCAGCCCCATATGCTGGAGGTGGGGGGTTCAAACCCAGCCCTGGCCAAAAACTGCAAACAAACAAACAAACAAAACAGATGACTTGAATAGAGGGCATAGAAATAACCTTTGCCTTCCAAAGAGGGCATAGAAATAGCCAACAAGCCCATGAAATACTCTCAGTGTTGCTAACCATTAGGGAAATGCACAGCAAAACCATCTTAGATCCTCCCTTGCACCCAATAGGATAACTATTATCAAAACAACAGAAAGTAACAAATATTGGCAGACATATGGAGAAATTGGAGACTTCATGCACTGTGGTAGAAATGTACAATGGTGTACTAGCCAGCTCAGTGGAGCTGATGGACCTGCCGCCTCCTCCTTGGCAGTGTCGGTGCTGCGGCAGTCAGCTGAAGAACCAGCGGGCTGGATGACAGGCAAGGAGGGGGACCTCCAACCCCCACCCAAGGCCCCAATTGTCAAAAAGACCGGACATTTGCCGAGGAGACATCTGTGCCTCGGTGTCTCCTTCACTTTACACTTAGGACTAAATGTGGAACCCCCATTTCCTATGCCTAGGTCAATTTCATGTGAATTTCCTAGGCCTCAATTCCATGAATGGATCCATTCATTGATATATTCATTCACCTTGCCCTGGTGGAAGGGACTGTGTTCATACGTTTCCTGGCCAAGGAACCCATACACCTATATATACCCCGAGACTAAAAGCCTAAAAGGGGAGATGGGGAAAAACCAGGAGAGAAATGGAGAGAGCTTTTCTCTCTCTACTTTAGTTCTCTCTACCAGGAGCTTTAGTGTTTTCTGTAAATAAATTCTGTCTTACCACTGGAAAAAAAAAAATCAAAATATTAAGAGGGACATTACCCAGGAAGTGAGAACAATGTAATTTAAAAATTTGTACTCTCAGATTAATTTGAAATAAAAAATTATTAATAAAAAAGAAAACAACAAAAAAAGAAATTGCAAAAAAAGAAAAAGAAATGTACAATGGTGTAAAATGGTTCAGCTGCTAAGCCATGAGTACGGTGGTTCCATAAAACTTTAAAATTGAATTACCATATGAGTCAACAATTCTACTTCTGGGTATACACCCCAAAGAGTTGAAAGCAGGTCTTGAGGCCATGTGTATACACCTGTGTTTACAGCAGCATTATTCAAGAACATGGAAGCAACACAAGTCTCCCTCAATGCGTGAATGGATAAGCCAAAGGGAATATTAAAGTTCCTAAAAGGAAGGAAATTCTGACACAGGCTGCGACATGATGAACCTTGAAGGCATTATGCTAAGTGAAATAAGCCAGTCACAAAGGGCTCAATACTGTGATTCCACTTACATGAAACACCTGGAATAGTTAGATTCATAAAAACAGAAAGAAGAATGATGGTTCTAAGGGCCGAGAAGAAGGAGTAATGGGGGGTACAAAGTGTCAGTTTGTTTTGTTTTTTTTTTTAAGAGACAGAGTCTCAGTTTATCACCCTCGGTAGAGTGCTGTGGCGTCAGAGCTCACAGCAACCTCCAACTCCTAGGCTTATGTGATTCTCTTGCCCCAGCCTCCCAAGTTGCCAGGACTACAGGCATCTGCCACAATGCCCACAATGCCCACTCTTCATGCAGACAAGACCAGTGTGGTGCAGAATGACAAAGGCTATTTTTTGTTGCAGTTTGGCCGGGGCTGGGTTAAAACCCGCCACCCTCAGTATATGGGGCCAGCACCCTACCCACTGAGCCACAGGCACCTCCCCAGAGTGTCAGTTTTGCAAAATGAAAACTTCTGGAGATGGATGGTGGAGATGGCTGCACAACAATACAAATGTACTTAATACCACTGAACACGTCAAAATTGTTAAGATGGCAAATTTTACATTACATGTGTTTTACCAAGATTAAGAAATTGCGGGGGGGAGGGGGAAGTAAGCAGACAAAGTGACACAACAGTTGAAGGAAACAAAGGGGACAGACCAGAAAGAAAAGCAGAACCCTCCAGCCACTGTGCTGGGAAGACATTCAGGCATCATCTCCACGGGAGGAGCTGAGGCCCCCCAGCCAGCGGCCAACGTCCACTTGCTGAGGACTAGGTGAGCCACTCCCGGGAGGCCGTCCTCTGGCCTTCAGATGGCTGTGGCCTCAGCCTCTACTGTCTCTGGACAACGATCTCAGGAAAGCCCCAAGCCAGAATTCCCCAGTTAAGCCATTCTCACATTCCTCACCTTCAGGCACTATGTGGGCTCATAAATGTTTCCTGTTATGTTTTAAAGTCCGTAAGTGGGTCCCCCAGCTTTTAGGACCAGTGTTCAGTCCTTGCCTGGGTCTGCGGGGCTCTGCAGCACACAGCTCCGGGCCTGCTTGTGAGCTCCTGACCCGTCTTCCCACTCTGCATCCCATCCACACTGCCTTTTCTCTCTCCACTACTTGCAAATGGACATCTTATTCTTCCCTCTGGGTGGAAGGTGCTGGTCCCTCACTTCTCACTTGCCTCATCTTGGTGTTAGCTCTGTTCAGAGAGGTCTTTACCTGGTGCCTCAGTAAAAATTTCTCTTCCAACACCCCACCCCACCCCCCTGTTCCCTCTCATGGGGTTGTGTATTTCCTTCTTAGCATTTGCTATGATCCAGTATTTGTCCGGTTTTTTGTCTTATGTCTGCCTCCCTCTTCCAGCCCTCTCCCACCCCTATGTCTACCCCAACACCATGGGACAGTTCGGCAAGGGCCACACCAGCTCTGCCTTGCTCACCTAGAAAGAACAAGGGCAGGGAGAAGTCAACCATCATTTGTTAAATGAATGAGTACAAATGTGGATTTTATTTTTAAAGCTTGATTTATTCCAAGAAGATGGAAGAAGAGATTAATTCCACCATTTGCTGCTGCTGAGCGAATGAGAAGCAGTCACCCCCTTTGGCCTCTGTGTTTGCTGTTGAGGAGAATGAGAGGTAACAGAGATGTGGCCAGGCATCGTGATGAGTTCCTGAACTCACCCAAGTTCACCCACTCTAACTTCATGGCTCGAACCCCAAGTCCCCAGAGCATTCTTGGTAATCTCAGAAGAGCAGCTTTCAGCCTGGGCAGGTGGAGCCCTTGGCTCTGAGAAGGGGCTTTGGGGTGGCTTGGCTTTCATCTGCTTTACATTTTGAGGCCCTGCACTAGAAGCTATTTGTAGAAAGGGTTTCCTCCAACAAAAATAGCTTAAAAACAAATGTTCTGGAAGAATCCCAGAAAATAAGAGAAGCATGATAGACTAGAGAGAGGGGGGAGTGCTCACAGAATTTATTTAGGCCAAGAGGAAGGTGAGATGGATGCCATAGTTGGAATTTTAAAAATCTGGATAGGCAGAGAAGATGGACTGAATCTAGCAAGGTGAAATGTAACAGAGAATAACGTCTCTGTGTTATTGTGTTAGAATTCTTAAGTCCTCCCTCCCACAAGCTCTCTATTATATCAAGAATTCTAGAATTATTATAGACTCACAAGCACATAATTTCTCAGGTGCTTTACCTATTAAAGAAAGACTTTGGAGGGCCATCTATTCTATGGTAGGGAGATGGAGAAGGACAAATGACAGCAGAGGACATTAAAAAGGGAAAACCCTATTTCAGGGAGAAGAGGTGAGTCAGTGTTAAGAACAGATGTTTAGAACTACTGATGGGATAGTTAGAACCATTGAGAGGAGTCTAAGCCTGAGTTGTGAGATGTGGAGGTTGCTATTGAGGTGGGACTAGGTTTTCCAGGACACATAAAAGAGGGAGGGGAGGTAGTGGGAAAAGATGTGGGGCCTGGAGGAAGGATGGGGTACAGAGCAGGAGACTACACCCCCTTCCTCTACTCCAAGACTACCACTGTGCTGAGTGGGTACAGAGCAAGCCACTGCCTCCCTGGAGAAACCAAGAGGATATCGGCTACAGAATGGGAAGAGCCTGCATGGGGAGTCTGCACATGGCAAAGCAAAGCTGTTCAGTGGAGACTCCCATTCCCAAGCAGGGAATTCCCGGTCAGTCCTCTCAGGGAGAAGAAAAGCCTGTTGGCAAAATAGTCTTCCACGCTAATTAAGCATTCCCGTGTCTCATTCTGAAATGTGGGAGGACAGTAAAAGATCTTCAGCATTTCAGAAAGTCACCACCACGATGAACAAATAAACAAAGGGGGCTGCTGACCAGGGAGAAAAATAGAGATCATTCAGGGAACAGAAGAGAACTTCAAATCCAATTCAATTCCTCAGATATTGCATCTATAAGATGAAATAGGCATATACGAAAATGGGGCCATTTAGGAACAAGAAAACTTTCTAAAATATTAAAAATATGATTGTCCAAAATTTTAAAAAGTAGTATAAAATCTTTTTTTATTTTTTGAGACAGAGTGTCAACTATGTCGCCCTGGGTAGAGTTCTGTGGTGTCACAGTTCACAGCAACCTCAAACCCTTGGGCTTAAGTGATTCTCTTACCTCAGCTTCCCAAGTAGCTGGGACTACAGGCTAAAAGTAGTACAAAATCTTAAAGAAAGAAAAATTGAGATTTCCAAAATAGACAGCAAAATGATAGATAAAAAAGAGAAAATGGAGAGAAAGGTTCAGAGTTAGTCCCAGGTGGCCCAGCTCCTAAGTGGCCAGGGTTTGACCCTTTGTGAGCTGGCCCTGAGCCTGCCCTTTGACCCGCTGTGCCATACCTGCATGTGGGTCTCCAGAAGCCACTGACTGTTTTGGGGTAGGGATGAACTGTGGATAAAGGGGAGCCTGGGTGTTTAGGACACAGGAGACTCAAGGAGAAGCCATGAGAACATGCTGTCCTCTCTGCTGATGTGCCCGTGTCCAGGGCAGAGGCTGTCAGCCGCCTGCCCGTGGATAAATTCAGGCTTCCCTGAGGGTGACGATGGAAGGCTGTCTTTCCTTTTCATATGGCCCAGGGTTATCATGAGGACTGAGTGAGATCATGCTTGGAAGAGCTAAGAGCGATGCCTGGAACACAGCAACAACTCGAAAACTGTTAGCTATTAGGAGCATGCAGGAGTATCACGGAATTCATGGAATTTAAACCACAGGAAATTTCAAGGAGATGGTTGGTGATGCCAAGGTTTTTCTCGGAGTGTTGACGGGGACAGTGGGGTTTGTCTGTAGAGCGTTGAGTGTCTGCGATGGTGTTAGAGTAATTGCAGCATCTGTAACAGCACGGTTCACATTTATTTCCTTCAAAGCGGGCTTCTACAAAGTGGGCTTCTGTAGTGAGACACCCCACACGTTGACACAGACACAGCTGGGGGGTCCGAATAAAAAAAAAACAGAGAGAGAGAAAATGGAGGATCAACCTGGGAGGGGACCAATACTGGCTTCACTCCTAGAAATTTCAGGTGCAGAGAGGAAATGAAGAAAGAAGTCCTCCAACAAGTGACTGAAGAGGATTTCCCAGAGCTGGTTCAGGCCGTCTGCCTAAAGTAGCCTTCGACTACCAAGACCTGAAGTGATGTATGGGTTTGTAAGTACTTGAGTTCGTATTCTCTATACACTTCTCTTTTCATTGTCTTGACATGGAAGATATTATCTTATGAAATTTCAAAGTACCAAGAAGAAAAAAGGAGTAGACCTTCAAAGGTATCTGAGAGAGAAGAAATGGTTCATCTGTAACTGAATGAGACTCACGGGACAGTCATGATCTTGTGTGTGGCAGACCTTTTCCAGAACTGTTAAAACACTGAAGGGTAATCTCTGTGATATGAACACGTTCCCCAAAGTTCGTCTGCTGGACATGTAATCCCCAATGCAACAGTGTTGAGTGGTGAGAACTTTCAGAATCAGTTAGGTTAGGAGAGTTCCGTCCCGATGAATGGATTAATGTCTTCATCGAGGAAATGAGTTCCTGTAGAGGACTGAACACCCGGCTTGCAAAGGACAGTTACTGATTCTTACCACATTGAAAGGAAACTCTGAGAACAGGACAGTCTCCTGGCAAGCCTAGGGACGTTTCCTGACTTGGGGACAATCCCCCAAGTAACTCAGTGTTCCAGAGTGAGATAAGGTCAGTCACTCACTAGTAAGCATGTGTTAAACATTGATGCTTAGTAGTTCTTCATGAGGGTTGTGGGGAAAGAACACGTGAGGAGGGCACGTGGCAATCCTTACGCAGGCAGCCCTCATATGTAATTACCTGAACTCTCCACACTTGTTTATGTCAATTACCTGAACTCTCCACACCTGTTGTGTATAACATTAATAAATAGCCGTCGTGGAGGGGGCTTGGGGCTACCCT
>CAUYON010184045.1:0-14053 GCA_963573935.1 Arctocebus calabarensis | reverse complement strand
CAACACTCAAAAAAACCCCACACTCCTGCCCAGGTTCTCCCAAGGCAGTTCAACCAAGTGCCAAGTCCAAAAGAGACCCAAACGGCTTACAGGCAAGGCCCTTCCAGCCTGCAGTCCCACTGCTGCCCCACCCACAGCCGCTGACAGGATCAAACTGAATGAACAGACGCAACCACTTGCCCAATCTCCGCTGCTTTAGCCTTCCTCAGGGTGTCCAGAAGCCTCACGCTGCCTCCCTTTGTCCCCAAAGGGAAGTTTCTGGGCAGATCCCACCTGGCAGAGATGCCTGAAGTCCTCTCTCCCCAGTCTCACTGTGCCCAGCTGCAAGGAAGCTGTTACTCGTCCGCCATCTTGGGGGCCAGGTCTTAAAAGATGTTTTTAACTGAGCAAGAATGAAAACCTAGCCTGAAAAGTTATTTATGATGGTGGAGCTTTTAGACGTTTCATTCTGAGGATAGTTTTAGATTTACAGAAGAGGTGTAGAGTGTTCAGCATTCCCTCTACTCATCGCCAGCCTCCCCTCATGTACACATCTTACCCAGCTGTGGCACATTGGTCAAAACTGAGAAGCCAACACCACATACACTATTAATGAAATAAGAGCCTTCATTTGGATTTCACCAAATAATGACCTTTTTTTGTTCCAGCATCAAAATACCATGTCATTATGCTTCCTTAGTGTCCTACCTCTGTGACAGTCTTTTAGTACCTGCTACTCTCAATCAGGGGATCTCAGCAGCCCCCCACCCCACCTTCCACTAGAATCACCTGGGAAGCCTTTAACACTCACTCCAGAGTCACAGCACCAGGTACATCACAGTTGCCAGGTGTGAACAAGACGAGCAGTAGTTTTTCCTTCAGCTGTCTGGGATTCTCTCTCATAGCCAGCCACAGCTGAGACTTGCTTTTCTTAAAGAATATCTACTTCTCTGGTTCAAGTTCTTAGGTCAAAGAAGTTTAGCTGGTGGAGCAGACAAAGTACAGCAAAGTGCTATTTCTAAATTAAATTTTAATGTCACACAAATATTTAAAGATATCTCTTACATAGAGCTCACTAATGCTTCATAACTATTTAATCAAATTAAAACATTACAGATAAAAGTTAAGGCTTTTAAATAGTACCTCAATTACATCTTCTTCCTTGCCTCTAGAGACATTCTCCCTTATGTCTTGGGCTTGAATCATGACATATTTTTTCTATCATTTTTCATAGAAACATTAGGAAATGAAGTGGTATTTTTATAGATCGTATTAGATCATATATAACATTTGGCAATGTGTTTTTTCCCCTTAAAATGTTAAAGATTTATCCACATTGCAACACATAAGTCTAGCTCACTCACTTCAATAGCTTCATGGTATTTTCTGGTGTAAAAATGCACCAACTTGTTTATTTGCAGACATTTAGTTTCCTTTTAAGTTTTTGGTCTTGCAAGCCTTGCTGCACATCCTTGGTGCATACTTACAAAGCAACATTTATGTAAGTAAACACAACACCATCTTGTTTCTAGCATGTTTCTACATAAAAGAATGCCTACCTCAGAGCGGAAGTCCTAGACCTCAAAGGGTGTGGAGTTTGCATTAGCTTTGGAGGACATTGCCTTATTCTCACCCAAACCAGCTTTCCCAACTGATGCTGAATTTATTCTCCCAGCAGCAGTGTGTGGGCATACCAAGGTTCCCAACAACTTTGCCAATACTAGGTTTATCATAATTTAAATGTTTGCCAACAAAGAGGTGAAAAATGTTATCTCAGTCTTTCAATTTGCATTCAAATGACTATTTTAACAGAACTATAAAACACCAGAATTAAAAGAGAGCTCAGCGATCAACTAGTCAAACCACTTTGTTCAAAGAAGAATTTGTTTTCTTGTCTACTCTAAGTAATATATAGACACATTATCATGGTAAAAATTTTAAAATACATATTGCAATCTACGAATTTTTTAAAAAGTCCTCTTGTAACCACTTCTGACTTCTTCATGGCAAAGTAAATTGCTACTAATCATTGGGACATCATGACGGGGCACACATCCACATGTAAATGTATATAAAGTCTAGTGAGCTGTGATGGTATTTTACATAATAGACATCGCTGTATGTGTTTTTCTGAGTTATTATTCTCTCATGACAATACATCTTAGAAATATTTCGAATCAGTACACACACAGACCTACTCCATTTTTTAACTGCTGCGTTATACTGGAGAGAATGGCAGATGAAGGGAGAGAAATTCACTGGGGGCTCATGGCAGGTGGAGAAATAATCTCCAAGTTTAGGACAGAAAGAAGCACAAAGTTTATTTATTTTCCCAAGAAGGAGAGAGAGAAGGGAATGGCCATGACACACAGAGGAAGGAATGAAATGCCAGGCCCGAGGAGATGTGGCTCTGTGTTTTTAAAGCGTAAAAATAACTTTTTTTTCTCTCTGCTTTAGCAGCCTGGTAACAGCAGCGGCTGCAAAGTTGTTGCAGGTGCGCTTTCTTTGTGTCTTTCCTTTCTCTGTGAGGCTGACTTCATTAGAGGCGTGGAATCTGACCGGTCAGAGCTGAGGCCGAGAGCTGGAGTGGAGAGCCTGCCCTCCTCCTGTCAAAGGCTCTTTAAGGCTGAGCAGTAACTCCCAGCAATAATGAATTAGGCCACGGGGGCTTTCATTAAACGAAGGGTAGTTGTGTTGTGAGTTTTCTCTTCAAAGGGGCAATGATGAGTTTATTTGTCTTACTTTCCGTTTAATAGTTTATTTTCCTCTGTTAGCTAGGCTATTGGTAAAAAAATACCACTTTTAAGGGTATGTTTATTATCTATTGCTATGTAACAAGTTACTCCCGACATTTAGCAGCTTAAAAAATATACGTAAATATGCACACACGTTATTTTCTCTCACAGTTTCTGAGATCAGGAGTTCCAGAATAGCTCTTCCTAGTGTTTCTGGATCAGTCTCTTGGGGGGTTGCAAGCGAGCTGTGGTCCAGGGCTGCAGTCATATGAAGGCTTGATTGGGGTTACATATGGGCCAACAAGGTGGCTCACGTGCATGGCTGTTGGCGAGAGGACTCACTGCTTCCCCACAACAAGTGACCGGAGAGAAAGAGAGAAAACCTGAGACAGAAGCTGCTGGCTCTTTTTACAGTCTGAGCTCAGGGGTGACACACCATTACTTCCGCTACGTGCTGTTGGTCATGCCGACCAAGCCCGGTTCAGAGTGGGAGGGGACTACAGCTGGGGGAGTCCCTGCAGAGGGACCATAGCGAAGGCCTGCTACCATATAGGGTCCCTTGAGTGTGCTTCCTGATGCCCACGTACTTCTGGACCTAGTAGGAGAATTGCTGCAATGCCTTCATTTCAAATGGGAAATTGAAACCAAAGAAAAGTGGCTTCTCCAAGGTCACACTGCTAGTCACCTACAAGTCCAGGATTACATCAGTCACCTGACTTCCAGCCCTCTTCATTTCCAGAGCCATTCTGTAAGCAAAGTAAACATGAGCTGAGATTGCAACAAGTATCTTGAGATAAAGCCTGGCCAAGAATTGCCTACGGTCAGTTCCCAGAACAGCAACAAAACATGTAATGGCTAATCTGGCTTTGTAGGTACCAAATAAACATCACTGCACTCAAAGGCTAGATTAGCCAATGCATGAACGCCTAATGTACCTTAATGAAAAGGAAAGAAGTTGGTGGAGGCCAGGAGCAGTTGCTCACACCTGTAATCCCAGCACTTTGGGGGGCCAACATTGGAGGACCACTTGAGGCCAGGAGTTTGAAACCGTCCTGGGAAACAGCAAAATCCTGTCTCTACAAAAAAAAAATTTAAACATTAGCTGGGAGTGGTGACACGTGCCTGTAGTCCCAAATAAAGGGGAGGCTGAGCCAGGAGGATCACTTGAACCCAGGAGTTCAAGGTTATAGTGAGCTATGAATACTCCAGACTGAATGGCTGAGTGAGACCTGTCTCAAAAAAAAAAAAAAAAAAAAGCTGCTGGAAATAAGGAATCCTTCCCTTGCTATAATTAACCATAACTAACAGAAACATCGGAGTAAGAAAGACCTGCTTTGAATTCTGGTGCTAGCTCTGTGCCTGAGGGCAAGCCACGTGATTCCTGTGATAACGTTTCTTCATCTGTCACATAAAAACAATGTGTCTCCTTCCGAGGTGGCCAGGGGGTTGGGTGTACGCAGTGCACTGGGCGAGGCCTGGCCTGCTCCCCAGGGCCACTGCTCTGTGTTTTCTCTCTGACCAGCCCACTTCAGTTCTCCATTTAGCTTCCTCAGTGAATGAATTACATTCTCCAAAAATATATGGTGCCCAGAGAGCTCATTTTGTTCACTTCTTGACTCTCTGGGGCTTTAGGGACCATTATTTTGTGGTCTGTGTTTCATGTTGTACACTGTCCAGATTTGTGCAGAACAGAGCATGGTGTGGGTGTGAAACGCACGGAGCCAGCACAGCCCTCTTCCTACCCAGTGTGGGTGGGTGCCACTGTCTCTGTCTCTCGCCTGTGTGGCCCTAACACCAGTGCCTACGTGTGGGAGGTACCTGGAACAATGAATGCAGAGGAGGGATTGATACAACGGAAACAGGTAAAACAGGGTTGCTCACAAAGGACATCTTTGGAACATCAAATTATTGCCTAGATTCTGATTCAAAATGTTATGAGCGGCTCGGTGCCAATAGCTCAGCAGTTAGGGCGCCAGCCACATACACCAGAGCTGGCAGATTCGAATCCAGCCTGGGCCTGCCAAATGACAATGACAACTACAGCCAAAAAATAGCCGGGTGTTGTGGCGGGCGCCTGTAGTCCCAGCTACTTGGGAGGTTGAGGCAAGAGAATCGCTTAAGCCCGAGAGTTTGAGGTTGCTGTGAGCTGTGATGCCACAGCACTCTACCCAGGGTGACAGCTTGAGACTCTGTCTCAAAAAAAAAAAAAAAAAAAGTCATGAGGACCAGGGAGATGTCTTAAGATGTCTAGCGGAAGAAAGGGTGGGTGCAGTGGGACAGAAAAAGGGAAAGGGGCCAGGTGAGGAGTTAGTTTTCTGTGATGAGTTTAAGGTGTCTGTGGGACCCCCAGAGTAGACATGGTCCCCTGGGTGGAGGTTAAGAGAGAGACTCATGACTTTTCACCAGCTAATCATCAAATGGACTTTTGTCCAGAGGCCACTAACTTTCCCTGAGCTTCCAGAAAGGATCCTAGGGCCCTTATTGCTCTTCACAATGTAAAGGCCACACACAGTTTCTGGCCAGAGCCAGTCAAGGACAGAGAGTTAAAGGGGATGTTGTAAGAGTCCCAGACAAGTGACGCTCAAGGCCCAAACCAGAAGCTGCCTCTCCTTTTCAGAATCCTAACACATCAGGAACATGCCTGCAGGAAACAACTGACCTGGCTTCCTACCCCCACCCACACCCCTAGACCCTCCGCAGCCCTGAGGACGAACTGAGCTTCCTGGAGGGCGGCTGGCCTACTCGCCTCAGTCACAAAGACAGTTTCCTCCTCCCTCGGGGGAGCCAGAAGAAGCCTGGTGGGGCCTGTCAGCTGCTCTTGTGCGTCCAGAGGGAGGCAGCATAGCCCTGGAGGGACACAGGTGAGAGGGGCAGGACTCCGGGACGCCTGGGACACCACTACAGGGGGGCTGTGTCTGGGGTGTCTGGCACGCGGGCTGACACTTACAAGGGCAGTCTCATTCCAACTCCCTTTTGCTGTCCTTCCTCAGGAAGCTTCCTGTTGAAAGATAAATGTTCTAACTATGATCAAATGGCTTTATATTTATTTACTTTACTTTCCTCCCAGGACTGAGCCAGCCCAGACAGGTCAAAGAGCAGGATTCCAAGCAGTTAAGATGGTCTCTGGAGAAGCCTGGACTTTTGCTGTAGGCACAAGGGTGGCAGGAAAAGGCAAAGTCTCCCAGCAGCCGGGGCAGGGAGGCTGAGTATGCCAGGTCCTGTGGACCACTTGGCAAGACAGGCACCTCTCAGGGTGGGAAGGGCTCTCCTGCTGTTTGGAGAACCTGGCCATAGGTTCTTGAACCTCTGCTTTCAAGGAGCCTGAGGGTCTTATGTCCCTAGGAGCACAAAACAATTACAGACACGCTTTGATCCAAAAATCTATTTCCCTTCAAAAATGTCCAGGTGGAGGTAAAGAATGGACATCCTGTATACTTGGTAAACCTGTGATTTAGCGACAACGTAACTGGTCCTTTAGATCTAACAATGACATAAGGATTCTTCTGTGATGTCTCACAGAAGAGCTCTGCAAAGTTCCTGAAAAATCCCTTACAGCAGCAGTCTCCAACCTCCAGGCTGTAGCCTGGTACTGATCCACGGCCTGTTAGGAATAAGGCCGCACCGCAGGAGATGAGTGAAGCTTCATCCATATTTACAGCCACTCCCCATGGTCTCATCGCCCCCTGGGCTCCACCTCCTGTCGCATCAGTGGCAGCAGTAGACTCACAGGAACACGGACCCTACGGAAATTGCATGTGCAAGGGATCTAGGTTGCGTATTCCTTATTTTTTGTTTCTTTCAGACAGAGTCTCACTCTGTTGCCCTGGGTAGAGTGTCGTGGTGTCGCAGCTCACAGTGACCTCAGACTCTTGAGCTTTCAGACTTATATCAAAACCACTCTCCCACCCTAGTCCATTCTCTTCCATGAAACCAGTTCCCCAAAAAGATTGGGGATCACTGCCTTATTGGACACTGTCAGGAAACAGGGGCTTCCACAGAAGTGAATGGGGTGGGCAACTGAAGACCATTCCAGACTCAAATGTTTTGATTTAGACAGAAAACTTCCTAAAGACAGTGCATTTGGCTTTGCGTTCTTAAGCAAATGAACTGAATATAATGTGGAACCTGGGGGACCACCAGAACTGGCCTCCCGCGGAAAGGCCGTCAGGTGCCCCCTGCATACACGGCCTTCTGTAGGTCGTGTTCGTGAGTTCTTGTACATTGGCTTGTAATGGTGTTGCTCCCTGCTCCTTTGTCACCTTGTCAACACATCATTCTCAGCAGTTTGTCCCCTCCCTGAAGTTGCTTCCAGGATAGAAGCAGGGACATAGGCCTTGGTTGGGGACTGGGGTGGGGAGAGAGGGGGAGGCCTGGCTCTGTCCCTTGTCCCCCAACCTGGAGTGTGTGACTTCTCCTCCATGGACTTTGGTCTCCTTGTCACAAAAGATGACTTTGTATGGCTCTAAGGCTCTGTAATTCCCACAAAAGTGCTCTAAAATGATCTCCAACCAGCATTCAACCCAAACAAAAATGCCACTGTGGTTATCTGTTTAGACGCCTCTCTCGTCTAATCAAGGTGCACCCCCAAGGGCACAGACCTTCCAATCGTCATCTTCTAGGGCAGTGACTTTCAACCTGTGTGCTTGAGAGGATCTTAGGTGTACCGTGAAAAGTTTTAAAGATCATGAATGAAATTATTTTTTGAAAGAAGTCCAAAGCACAGTAAGTATATTCTTCTTTTTACTCTTTTTTTAAATCAACATAATTTAAGTGTGCCATGAGATAAAAATAAATAAATAAATAAATAAATAAATAATAGGGTGAAAAACACTGTTCTAGGGCCTATGAAGCTGGCCTGCAGGACTGACCGGTCAGACGGAAGCACTGATCTCTCCTGCTGTAGCTTGCAGCCTGTCTCCTCAGCTGGGATGAGAGCTCCTGGCAACCAGGAACAGATTTTCTGCATAGGGTCTCCAGGTAGAGCTGAGGCTCAGTCAGGACGCACCCGGGCAGGGTGTGGTAGCATTGAAGTACTTCCCTGGATTTGCCCCAACACTATGCCCAGCATCTCCCCCATGGCTTCCTCCCTCCCCACCCCCAGCCAGCCACGAAAGGGGGATGGCCTGGAGTGGCAGGGCCACCAAAACTCTGCTCTGGCACTATGGCTGGTGTCATTCTGGCTGGTCAGTGTCCTTGTCATACTCTGGTTAAATGTCCAAGGGAGGAGGGGCAGCAGATTTCTGGTGAGCTACCTGTCACCTGAGAGTTGATCTAAATGGACTCTAGTATCCCAATGGACTAAGAGTGCTCTTAGCCAGGAAGAGGGCAGTGTCTGCTGCTGACCCCAAGGAGACACATGTACAGATCTCTAGCTGGACAGCATAAGGACCCCCAAGGACACCTGCAGGCAAAGAAAGGGGCTGAGTCCCAGCTCTGTGACTTACTAACCAGATGGCCACACCTCTCTGAGCTGTGTTCTCTTCTGTACGCGGGAGGGAGTTAGACCTACCTTCCAGCTTCTGTGAGGACTTGTAAGTCTACCTTCTTGGTAGCTGGAATGTAGATGTAATGGCTGGAACCTAAACAGACATTTTGGGTTGTGAAGTAATCTTAGGAATGAAACCATCTTTAGAAAAGGAACAAGACCAAAAGATACTTTGTGTCCCTGATCTCCTGGAGTTGCCATTCTGGCCTCCTCCACTTACATTTTGAAATTTCTATTGAAATAAATAGCCTTGTTTAAATCATTTGTCATTTTGGATTCTCTGGTAATTATAGACAAACCTCATACTAAACAACACACCATTTTGTAAAGAGGCAAATCCAGTCTCCTCCAAAAAATACACCCAGAGATCCGCAGTCAGAATCAACCTTTCCTTCTTCCACACTGCCATTACAGCGTTGGTCAGGATGAACTGTAAGGAACAGATAGTGTGTTTCTGCTCGCAAAGCTCTTTCCTATGCATTATTTTGTTTGTCTTCAGGACAAGCCTAGGTAGGTGTGATGGCCAGCATACAATAAAGGTAGGCTTCAATTCCCAAGTCAGGAAGTGGCAGCTCCCAGTGGGAACTGGTTTTCTGGTCTGGCAGAACTCTTCAGCGTAGCTGTGAATCATGAATGCCCGTGTCCATCTCCCTTCCCACCCAGCAGCAGGGACTGAATTAGCTCTGATTCCCTCCAGGGCTGACAGCCCCACCCACAGCAGGTTCTCTGTAAATCTGCGCTGAATTGATTTGCTATAAATGCAGCAAGTTCTCCTCCATCTGAGGGTATTGATTTCCTCTAAGTTGCACGTTTCTGTTTGACATTCTCGAAGAAAGGGAGAAAAATTGTAAGGAAAGAAAAGAGCTTGGTCTTTTCAGGGGAATTCTTGGCTTGCTGAGGGCTGGATAGACATGGCAGGCACTGTAGAAAGGTGCCTGCTCTGGAGGCCTCAGAGATTCTGCCACAGACTGTTGGGGCACCAGAGGCTGATGCTGCAGGAGGGAATTGTGAAAAGAACCCTAAAGCCAGGAGGAGCTTCTGAAGCTGTGGGCTCACAGGTCCAGAGGATTCCTGCTGGCGGGTTAACGAAGATTGCCAGCCAGGGCAGCACCTATGGCTCAAAGGTGAGGGCACCGACCCCATATGCCAGAGGTGGCGGGTTCAAACCCAGCCCCGGCCAAAAACTTCAAAAAAAAAAAAAAAAGACTGCCAGCTAGGCCCCACCACAGGGGTGAGGGGACATGAGGAACTTCAGGAAGGCAAAGAAAGGAGCCAGGTTATTTTTTATAATTGTATTTTTTAATTTCAAATTAATATGAGGGCACAAACTTTTAATTTTTTTAGAGGGTACAAATTTTTAATTACATTATTCTCATTTACAAGGTAAATTCCAGTTGTAAAAGAACCCCTCACCCAGGTGTGTGCTGTACATCCTCGGAGTGTGCACATTAGGTGAGATCGTGCCAAATGCCCTCCCTCCTCCTCCCCCAATCAGCCTTCCCCTCCCCCTCCCCTCTCCCACCTCCCGCTATTCCCTTACTAGACTATATTTATGTTTTATTGTTCATTTGAGTGTATAATTGTTTATATGTCGGTTTATAGCCAGATTGTTTTGCAAATATGGCTCCATTAAACCCCACAGCTTTCCCCTGGGTTGGACGGGTAGGCAATTTCATTTTTTTGATGGAGATAGAGAACCGAGAAAGGAGAATTAGGATGAATTCTTGCCTCTCCAGCTAAGAGGGAAAAAGTCACTGACCCAGATTTGCAATGTCCCTGGGGGGGGACAAGGACCTGATGAATTTACCTCAGGAGGGAAATTACTGTCCTCATCCCCCACGTTCAACCAACAGCTCTTCACTAGGTTCAAAGGCCACCAAGTTTGAGCCACAGAAGAATTCAAGGGCAAAAGTAGGCACCACCCTTTCAGCAGTTGAGGAATCTGAGCCCCAGAGAAGGGAACTGACTTGCCCAGGATCACACCGCACCAGAGCCAGAGGCTGCTGTCCCTCCGCCTACTGCCTGCAGTAACTTCGGGGCATCTTGCTGTGAACCTGGAGGGAGAGGCTGACCATCTGCCCCCCAGCCTGTCAACCCCTCGTGCTGCTGGCCACTGTGCCCAGAATGGGGCCTACAGGGGAGAGGAGAGGGCAGTGACTGAGCCCAAGCTGGCCATTGGGAATCTGGGCCCCACACGTAACTTCAGGCCACAGATGACCAGAGCCAGAAGGACCAAGCAGGCAGTGAGGACAACGAGGGCACTCACCCAAGGTCACATAGCTAGGGTGGTGGCAAGACTAGAGCTGTAATGCTTTAGCAGGAGGAGGAGGATCACCTGCCCCAGGCCCCGAGTCCATGCGCAGGTGCAACCTGAGAATTCCAACCCTCTGGTGGCGTCCTCTGTTCATCGGGGCTCACTCAGGTGACTGGCTTCTCTAGAGAGGCCACGCTGCTCTTGGCTAATGAAGCACCCTCCCCCACCCCAGAAAGTCTTGATTGTCCTTTTTAAGACCCTATTCCGATAAACTTCTAAGGAGCTGCCATTCGTACCCGCCCCTCCCCCCGCATGCCTGTGCCCCCCAACACCTGCATCCCTGTGTCAGCTCTCATGGCGCTCTCTGTGCAGTCATGACCACGTCCAGCCTCTCCAGTCTTCCCACAGCAAGACTTCCAGCACATAACACATGCCTAGGCCTCCAGGCTGCTGGGGTTTGGGGGAGAGAAATCGAATGGGCTTCCTGGTGGAACAAGGTGACTGTGCTGTGAGAAGCTGGGCTAGAGGACTCAGTCGGTGCTGAGCACCTATGGTCACATGCTCTGGGCCTTAGGTGGCAGTCTGTGAATGGGCAGCCTATGGAAAGCAGGTCCTACCAGCATCTCAGCACCCTCACCAGGCCTACCCATGAGGGCTCTGCTGAGCTGAGGGGAAAGGTCCCTGCAACGACTCCTGGGTCAGCCTTCCAGGGATTATAACTGGAGAAAAGTGGGATATGGCTCAGGTGCCCCAAGAAAGGCCATTACAAGGGAAAGGTGCCAAGCCATGTCCTATTGTTATACCTGAAGTGAGTGGAATACAGAAACTTCCAGCACACTGAGTACAAATTAAGCAGGGCCCTTTACTGATGGGCTGGGCTGACAGAGGGTTCACACCTCAAAGTCTCTCAACCCCTAGGAGCAGGGGTGGAAACCTTTTATAAGGGGCTTTCAGTAAGGGACCGGGAGTCCTTAATGCGAGCCGAGT
Organism: Arctocebus calabarensis; assembly: GCA_963573935.1. NCBI lineage: Eukaryota > Metazoa > Chordata > Mammalia > Primates > Lorisidae > Arctocebus > Arctocebus calabarensis. The sequence goes on along the minus strand of CAUYON010184045.1, from coordinate 2,613 downwards.
TTGACAAGATTCAACACCTTGTAAGGGGGAGTCCTTACAAGAGGAAGCTGGGGTTTTGCAGTTATTACTAGATTCTTTCAGCTGAGCTTCCTGTCTTAAAGGGGGAGTGTTGAAAGCCCCCCTCAAGATGGAGTTGGGGCATAACACCATCACCCCCAGATGGCCCCAAGAGGCTATGACTGGGGTGATCTACTCCAAGTCTGCCCTGAGGGTGAACTAGGCCCCAGCAGCCACCATGTCCTTCTGGCCACACTGCCAGAGCACTGAGCTGGGAACAACCTTCCCAAAACCCACAGTCTCTCTGGCCACCCACCTGCCTATTGTTCTTGACAAATCTATGTACATTCCTCAAATAAAGAGCAAGATGAGGCCAACCATGAGTGATCCTAAAACTAATGAGAATCATAAGCCAAAGGGCTCATTTCCCCCACCGTTTATCTTAAGTCACTTTCCAGATGAGGGGCAGCTGGACAGCCACTCAGCTACAGGGGACCAAAAGAGCAAAGGCCATGGGGGACACTCATGTGGGCCCTGGCCTCTTCCATGGCCCACCTCTCAGTCCTTCTCTGCACTCCCAGACCTTTCTGGATTTGAGTCCTGAGAGATGTGACAATGCTTAGAACACTGGGCCACCACAGACATGAAATGCATTGTTCATTACTTTTTTAGTAACTTCAGCTCCAACTTTTCTCAAAGACAGCTCCCAGGACTAGGGGACATTAATCCTGAGATTTCAGCTTCACTGTGTTGTAGCAGGACTGTGGCAATGGCATCCTCACCCTGGCGCCTGCAGCTAGAGGGGCTGTCTTCAACTCTGATGGGGTCTCCTCTCCTCTGCTCCAAACCCTTCTGTGGCTCCCCAGCACCCAGAGCAGTGATACATCGACTGCCCAACAGAATCATCTGGGAGATCTCAAAATATGTCCACACTCAGGCCCCACTCAGGCCAGAAAACTCAGAATTGGGGGAGCAAGCATGATCATCTTTAAATGTCCCTCACTAATTCAAGTCTTCTGCCTGGGTTTCGAGCCACAGCTCTGAAGATTAAAGTTTAGAGACTGAAAGCTACTGTTTAGCCAGCTGATAGGTACAGAAGGAAGTAGGGATGCAGGCAGGTGAACAGATGCTGAAAGCGCTGGGTGAGAGTTTGCTAGGGATGGGGTGTTCACAGAATCCCCAAGTATCACCCCACAGCTTAACTGTAATGTATAAAGGATGCCTGTACGTTAGAGACTTGTGGCTAATCTGCCTTACCTAAGCCAGTAAACACAATATTACCAATAGTGGGCCCATTTCCTGTTACCTGCTCCCGGTGCAAGGGGGTGGGGGTGGAGACCCCACCCTGCAGGTTCATATGAAATCTAATCTGAATCCAGCTGGTGGCCATCCCATAAAAGAGCTGGCCTGGGAAGTGGCCCGTGAGGGAGGGGGCTTGTTCGTGGAGCGGGCCTCGTGCCAGGGCCCAGGAGAGAAGTCCTGGGAACCTGCGGAAGTCTTGGGGACAATACTGGAGCTCACAGAGTGGGGAGCAGGAGACACAGGTCAGTTTATTCAAATCTGAAAAGACAGCGCTTCACTGACCTCAGAGTGAATAATAACTGTTATTATTAATAGTATCTGGTGTTATTATTATTATTATTCCAGAGATGCCTTGTCTTCCTCAGAAAGTGTGTCTAGGGCCTGCCTAGGGTGAGTGCGTGCTGCAGTTGCCTGCTTACAGCTCTGTCCTGCCTGCCCCCGGCCTTTGAAGTAAGCAGAGCCACAGGGGCAGGCGTGGGCTCCAGGCTGCCCACCCCACAGCTGCCCCCACCAAGCCAGAGCCCCGCCGGAGCCTGTTCTTCCTCCCACACTGCTATGGGTTCTGCTGAGGAAGATAGAATGGTACCAGAACTTTCCGAAGTCACCCTTTGTCCCATCCCTATCCTTCTCTCCCACCCCAAATTCTGATGCCCAAGATTTGGGGAGAGGAAAACCTGACGTGCTCCCATTCAAGTGTCCCAGATTCCCTTTCTGTGCACACCTCCTCCGCATGGAAACTCTATCGGAACTAGGGAGTTTCCTTTCATGGGTGAGGACGCACTAAGGATAATGTAACATGGAATGTCCATGTTACATTCGAGGACAAAGGTGCAGAGAAAGGCACGATGACCTAGCAGCCCCACGGAGACTGACTCCACAGCAGCCTTCACAGCGTCACTGTGGGGGGATCAGGGCTGGGTTGTGGAAGATGCAGGGCTGTGGATGCCACTCTGGAGAGGCAGCAGCCTGCCTGGTACAGAGAGCACTGGGCAGGGGTCAGGAAGCTTGGGCTCCAGTCCCAGCTTAGCCACTGGCTCGCAGAGGACCCCCGGGTGGGTCACTTCTCTCCTCTGTCTTCTCTGTCAGTGAGGCAAGCAGGTTGGGACAGCAGGATGTTACCTGCAGGTCCCTCTGACTTTAAATTCTGTGATTCTACGGTGCATCTTAGCAGGGTACTGGGGAAACTTATTAAATGTAGAGTATCAATGTCTTTATATAGTGATCAAGAAAATGCCATGAAGGCTATCTGTAACAGTACGATGAAAACATTTCTGAATGTATATGAATCGTGCCCCATGATTGCACCAATGTACA
>CAUYON010184044.1:0-23843 GCA_963573935.1 Arctocebus calabarensis | reverse complement strand
CATCACAATAAAGATATCTGTACCAGAATGTTTATTGCAGCCCAATTCATAATTGCTAAGTCGTGGAAGAAGCCCAAGTGCCCATTGACCCACGAATGGATTAATAAATTGTGGTACATGTATACCATGGAATACTATGCACCCTTAAAGAAAGATGGAAACTTTACCTCTTTTGTGCTTACATGGATGGAGCTGGAACACATTCTTCTTAGCAAAGTATCTCAAGAATAGAAGAAAAAGTATCCAATGTACTCAGCCCTATTATGAAGCTAATCTGTAGCTTTCATATGAAGGCTAAAACCCAGTTATAGCACAAGAAGTGGGGAAAGGGGCAAGGGAGGGGAGGGGGGAGGATGCGTGGAGGGAGGTTGATTGGTGGGATCACACCTACGGTGCATCTTAGAAGGGTACAGGTGAAAATTACTAAATGTAGAATATAAATATCTTCATATAGTGATTAAAAGGCCATGAAGGCTATGTTAAATAGTTCAATGAAAATATTTCAGAATGTATATAAAGTCAGCACATTATGCCCCATGATTGCACCAATGTACACAATTATAATTTAATGAAAATTAAAAAAAAAAAGAACTAGGGAGGACGTCAGTCCAGCTAAGGAGAACAGCCTGGGCAAAGACCTGAAGAGGCATCCCCTTCTCATCATAGATGTATCCAAGAAGACAGGGCAAGACTACGCAATGAAAAACAACCACTGTGGCCATCCTCAGCAGGACTGTGCTGTGTTCACACAGTGGGAAATATTTAGCAGAGAAATCAATCAACTAGAGAATCCTGTAGCAATTAGCATGGAAAAAATACATTCAGTGAAAGAAAGAATGCTGAAGAATATTAGGACCAAAAGTTATTAATGTTAAAAACATCTACACCAATATAAATTGTTCATGGATGTATAATTTCATGTGTTTTATTATACCATTATATGTAAACATATAACTTTATAATTTCATAATGTTTTCATATGAAAACAATTAGCAGGAATGAAAACCACCCAATACAGTATGTAGAGCCTGCTGCTGGGAGCAGAGGGTACGGATGAGCAGATACAGGAAAGTAGGTGTCAGCCATGTTTTATAGACTAGACAGGTAGATAATGATGGACACACTCATATCTACTTACATGTATGTACACATATACATCTATATTATATGACATGTTAAGGAATGTACACAAACATGTATACTCTAACGTACACTTAAGATATTTCATAATGTAAAAACGAAGGGGAAAGTCACAGTGTGTGTTCAGGAACAGCAGATGGTATAGATCCCAGTGTTTTTCAAACTTCAACATGACCCTTGATAAGAAAAATATTTCATTTTGGAAGCCAGGAATCAAGGGTATGTGAGGTATATACCTTTACATGTTCTATTCTATTTACTATGTTTTTTTCTGCAGTTGATCAGCCAGTGGTAGCCAATTTTACCCATCCCTGAAAGCACCTCTCACATGCCAGTTCCTCATGCCATCCAATTCACACAATCACTGGCAAGTGCTAGGGCCGGATGCAGTTTAGGGCCAGGTCATGGAAGGCCTTGCCTGTCCAGCTCAGGAACATGAGCTTTAGTTGTCAGGGAGGAGAGGGACACTGGTAGCTTTGGGGCACATTATTGTCTGAATTGAATGCTAGCCAAATCAAATAAGATGGAACAGGGCCAAAGATCGGAAGGTCAAGATCAGTTAACCATCCGTGTAGCTGGGACAGGATGTGGGTCTATAGGGGAAGTGAAAAGAAGGTTTTGAATAGGCTGTCATGTTTCCTTTTAAATAAGGACTTGATGTCTGGGGGTTGAGAGAAGGTAGGGGGAAAGGAGACAAGTTTCACTTCCGATTCCAAGGCTTGGTGGCTGGGAGACTGGTCACTCCAATAACAGGTATATGAGGGAAGTTTGCTTTTAAACACACTGTGTTTAAGATGCTGATGGGAAGGGCATCCAGATGGATATAGTGAAGTCTTGGATGAGGGTAAGACATGAATTCATAATAGTTTCATAATGTGTATGGCTCTCCATAGCAGTGCACAGTACCTGGAGAGGAAAAATTGAAACAAGGTTTAATCAGGGCATGGCTAGGCAGGCAGCCCAGGCAAAGGCATAGGGGATGGAGGGGAGCATTGCTGGGTGGGATGGAGGTGAATGGCTGGCCCTGGGTCGGGGTATTGGGGTGGCCGTGGGACTACAAGAGAAGGAGTTTGGGAGGATGAAGTTATGAGAAGCCCAGAGAATGTGTTCAGCAGGTGTGAGGAAATATTACGTGTTGTGATCAGGAGGAGGGATTTCAGACCTGAGATCTTGGAGCTAAAGTAATTCTGAATGATAAATAATCCCAACCTTTGTAGGAGCCAAAGGCTGGGCAGGTGGGTAGTGGTGATATAATGGAGATGAGATAAAGGCTGTGACTGTGAGATAGTTCACAGTTAACTAACCTGAACTGAGTAGATTGGCTTTTCCAATGAAGCTTCTCTATAGAACTGCTAATGATTTTAACTGTTTCTGCTACTGATTATGAATTACTATTTTAAATTTTGGAAAAGGCCACACTGGAAGGTGCATTGAGGTCTTCATAGTACCCTTAGAAAATCCCCGAGGGAGAGGAGGCTGTGAATAGTGCTCCTGGGTCGTTACTGCAAGCTCTGTCCTGCTCCCGTGAGCTCAGAGAGAGACAGGCACCTTCTCTTCCTCTAAGTCTTTCTTTTCATTCATGCTTGATTGACTTTCTTCTGCTCTGACATCATCAGTTGTGTGGACTCCTGGGACACAGGAGTCAGATGCAGTGGGGTCTGCCCAAGCATTAAGGCTGATTTGGTTTAGGGCTCTAAATAGGTCATTTAAATTCTCTGTTCCTCAGTTCTTTTCACAGTCATGTAACACAAACTCAAAAAAAAATTTTAAGTGTCTTGAAGAACTTCCTTGTGCAACTCAATTAATTTCACAGTTTAATGTAAAGGAGGATGCATGCACAGCCACCTATAGCACTATGCTAAGAGGATGCTACAGAATGAACATATGTGCCCCCCCGATTCACATGTTGCAATCCTAACCACCCATGTGAGGATATTAGGAGGTGGGAATTTGGGGAGGTTACTAAGGATTACGTGCGTCTGTAGGGGAAGTGGTGATTCATTTATAGATGAATGGGATTAGTGCCCTTACAAAAGAAATCGAAGAGCTCCCTGTGCCTTCTGCCACGTGAGGACACAGCGAGAAGACAACCACGTATGAACCAGAAGCTGCTCCTCACCAGACATCAGATCATCTTGGACTGCCCCAGCCTCCAAAACTATGAGAAATAGATTTCTGTTGTTTATAAGCAACCTAGTCTGTGGTATTTTGTTTTAGCACTCTGAATGGACCACGGTAGAGACTTTGACAGGACATGATTAATTCTGCTGGAGGCTGCTGCTGAACTTCACAGAAGGGGTTTTATCTGAGCCTGCATTTGAGAGAGAAGTGGGTTTTGCCAGGCACAGCGGGGTACGGTAACATTGGCAATGTCAAGTGTGCGGCTTCCTTAGGGAACCAGGACAGTCTGTTCCGCCTTCTTCTATGCAACAGGAATAAAAAACCAGTTCTTCTAACTCTGTTCCAATGTTCTTTTACATTCTTTTTTTTCTGCTTGGCCTCTCTATTTCCTAAATCTTTGTTTAGGCATTCTTGGGCACAAAAGTGCAAATGGTAGGAGGTAATAAATTGAAAATCCAGTTAGCAGTTTATTGTTATAGATGCTTACCAGGTAGATGAACCACATACAGATAAACAACAGCCAACTCAAACATTGTTTCCTTTTGAAAACTACCCCGCATTTTCATTATCTTAGATCTCTCTTATCTTACCTTACTTAAGAAGCAGGCAAAGGATAGTCCTATTTCACCTTGTCTTTGAATGGTTATCTGTTGACACATTCTGGGGCACCTTTGCTCTGATTGCTGATGGGAGAAATAAAAGGATAGGTAAGTCAGTTTTCCTGTCTCAAGAGGTTGCAACCCAGTAGACAGGAGAGACAAGGCGGTCTGCACACACAGTGGAGAAATAACGTGAGAGTCTGGGAGTTGTACTTACCAAAACAAGTGGGGAAGGAAATCAAGAAGGCCTGGTGAAGGCTTTGTGGTGATTTGGAATTGAATTAAGGCCTTGAGGATATTTAAGGAGAAACCGAGAATGAAGTGGCTTGCTTGACTCATTGTAGTACACTCCGGGGTCTGGGGACCACCAGAAGAGTGTGCTTTGCTACAGAAGGGTTAGTGTTTACTTGTTAGGGAGCTCAGAATTCTTTATGTGGTACTCCAGACCTTGGCTTAATTTGTTATTAAATTCTTCTACTAAGGCAGTGTTTTTCAACCATTTTTTTTTTTTTTTAAATCTCACAGCACACTTGAACCTAGAGTTAAACTTCCAGGGCACACTTAAATTATGTTGATCAGAAAAAAAAAAGAGTAAAAAAAAATAAAAAGAAAGAAAACACTCACTGGTGCTTTGAACTTCTTTTTTTTAAATCAGAGTCTCACTATTGTCACCCTCGGTAGAGTGCCATGGCTTCAAAGCTCATAGCAACCTCCAACTCTTTTCTCTTGCCTCAGCCTCCCCACTGGCTGGGACTACAGGCACCTGCCACAACACCCGGCTATGTTTTTGTGGCAGTTGTCATTGTTGTTTAGCTGGCCCGGGCTGGGTTCGAACCCACCAGTCTCAGTGTATGTGGCTGGCACCATAACCACTGTGCTACGGGTGCCAAACCTGTGCTTTGAACTTTTTTCAAGAATAATTTAATGAATGATCTTATAAAATTTTTTGCAACACACATAAGACCCTCTTACGGCACACCAGTATGCCATGGTACACTGGTTGAAAATCACTGTAGTAAGGGAAGGACAGTTTGCAAGATTGATTTCTTGCCAGTAGAAATGGACAGCTCTCTTCAGAGTGCCCCTGGGCTGGCCCAGGTCCCAGCAGGTTTACCAGTCGGTGATGAAGCTTCCTGCTGATGAAGGCTAGATCAGGTCAGGAGACTACATGACTGAAGTCACACCAAACCACACCTACTAAAGCTGATCGTGTGGAAAAGCCCAGGAAGACTCCTGTCTCTGTGCTTTGATAATGGGAGTTTCAGACCGCAGAGTTTGCCTTTACCCAAACGAGAAGTCTGGTAAGAAAATGATCCTGATACCTGTTGTCCTGTTGATCAGCCTTCAGCGCTCAGTGTGTCCTTCTAAATTGTTCTCAGCTCCCCTGACTTCTCCACGTGACAGATGATACTGCTTATTCCACATGGCGTGTGCATTCTGTGTTTGTAATGATGCATTATGGAATGAGATGTGTGGTTACAGGAAGTGACAGTAGAGAATGGGAAGAAAGCCTAGCTAGCGGGTTCCACTCGGGTAGGAGAAAGGCACTCGGAGGAAATATGATATGCTCTGCATAGCAGCAAATTAAGGTTTGCCTTTTCTTTCCCCTCTTATGAATATGACAGGAATCCATAGAGGAAAAGATTCAGAGGCAGGGAGATAACTGAGCCCAGAAGGTGAAAATGTACTTGCCATATGTGTGGCACACCGGTGTACCTTCCCTGTCCTATAGGCATTGTTCAACCATACCACAGACCCATGGGATTGGACTTGCTTATGAGGACCATTGAGGTTTGTGTGCTCTGGGGAAAATCTTTTGACAATATCATGCCCACTGATGCCCAGTCTAGGAGAAGGTGATTGCAGTGTTACCAGTGGATGTTATATGTATTTTTCCCTTTAAACCCTTCGTGACCATTAGCTGATGTTATGGTAAGTATAGTTAGGTTACTCCTAAAAATTTTATTAGTATTGTTCATTATTCCAGCTCAAAATCTACAAGTATGTTCATTATTCCAGCTCAAAATCTACAGAATAATGCAAATATGTATATATTCCTTTGCAATGTTGGGGTATTTGTAGTGTGTATCTTACTATCTATCTTACCAATTAATCATGTTCCGCCAATTTTTGCATATTTATGTCAGATATTCCTTTTTGTAGAATAGGAGTAAGCTTATTTTGCCAATTATAAAAGTAGTAAATGTTCATTATTAAAAATTACTATAATTGGGCGGCACCTGTGGCTCATCAAGTAGGGCGCTGGCCCCATATACCGAAGGCGGCGGGTTCAAACCCGACCTCGGCTGAACTACAAAACAGAAAAATAGTTGAGCGTTGTGGCTGGTGCCTGTAGTTCCAGCTACTTGGGAGGCTGAGGCAAGAGAATCGCCTAAGCCCAGGAGTTGGAGGTTGCCGTGAGCTGTGTGATGCCACAGCACTCTACTGAGGCAATAAAGTGAGACTCTGTCTCTACAAAATATATATATATATATAATATATAATTACAGTATCTATGCCAGAAGAAAAGGAAAATTCCCCATAATGTCACCCCTTAGTAGTAGTTGTTTAGATTACGTGCACTTTCAAACTTTTTCTGTGCCATGTTTAAATGTTTGTAAAAAGAGGACACAAACTTTTAATTTGGTTTTTCTTTGTGACAATGCCTTTCATTCATTATTTAAGAAATCTTTTTTGATGGATGATCTAGAGGTGGGGAACCTATGCTCTGGGCCTACATGTGACCTTCTGCATCCTCAAGTGCAACCTTTTGAGTGAATTCAAATTTGACAAAACAAATCCTTTTAGTAGAGGGATTTGTTCTGTGAAGTTTGGATGCAGTTGAGGACCTGCACTTGGGGATCTGGAGGACAACACGTAGCCTTGAGGACATAGGTTATGTGTATCTTTCTATAACAATAAATGTAAATGTAACAAGTACATACTATTCTATTGTATAGTTAGCCTAAAAATTAATCAAATATTTAATTTTTAGATGCTGCAAGTCTAATGTTGTTTAGGCTTATTTAATAGAGGGGGAAATAGACATTGACCATGTGAATCTGAATCCATATTAAAATTATCTCAGCTAATAATAGGATTCTGCTGGTAGTTCTACTCTTTAAAATATGACTTCATAAACAGTGGTATGATTCTTGGCAGATATGGCTACAAAGACCAATATAGGCCCAGAGTTCTCTCACTTGATGAATGACTATAGAGATCCTGGAGGCATCTGAGACTGTTTCCAACTCCCCTGTGTCTCAAAGGCTGCCCAAAGAGTGGTTCTGGTCCTTAAAAATGAACACCAAACTGTTTTGGCTGTTGTTCTCAGCCATTTATAGCTGTGCAGTGATGTGTGAGTCTTGGCTCCTGTGGATTCTGGAAGCATTTCTTTTGCCCTCTTTGACGGAAATTCTGCCACTCTTTGTCCTCCATCCAGTAACCAGCAGGCCACCTTCCTGCCATCTGTGTGAATCCCACACATAGCAACATAAACTGATGTCACAGGGTCTGTTTGTTGGTGATTTCATCACACAGATTGATGTTCAATGCAAAGCAAAACATAGCCTAGATAAATCACAAAATTTTAGAGTATTAGGTTTCTACAAATGATACCCCCACTTGATGGGAAAAGTTCCTTAGGCATGGAGTGGGTGATTGCTTTTCCTAAAGTCACATCGTTAGTGGTAGAGCTGGAGCTTATAATTTCTTGCCTAATGTTCTTTTCAGAGAATCAGCTATTTCTTGAAATTTGTGGTAGGTTCACATAGGTCTTTAAAATAGGTCAGGTTACACCATTACTTTGGAGTGCTTCTATTTGGTATCCAGACAAAATGTTTTCAGTCCCAAATTATGCCAGTTTCTCAAATATGGAGCTTTTATTTAATTTTCTACTTTGTTAATCTGGGAGAAGTTTTTAGATGGCATACTATATGCATAGCAGAATTCAGTGATTATTTTCAGCGTCCGTGTGCTTTCCACCAGCAGGGTGATAAATGACCTCAATCTTTAGGTTTATGATTGGAACATCTCAGTTCTGCAAAGCTAGCCCCAGTGAACTGCATCTCTCTCTTTTTTTCTTTGGAGACCCTATCACCTGGGCTACAGTTCAGTGGTATCATCATAGCTCACTGCATCATAGATCATCTCCTGGGCTCAAACAATCCTCCTGCTTCAGCCTCCAAAGTAGCTGGGACTACAGACTTGTACCACCATACTTGGCTCATTTTTCTATTTTTTTGTAGCAATAGGGTGTTGCTATATTACTTAAGCTGGTCTCAAATTCCTGGCCTAAAGCAATCCTCTTGCCTTGGCCTCCTAGAGTGTTAGGATTACAGGTGTGAGCCACTGCACCTGGCCCATGTGTCTCTTTAATATGAAAGAGGCCCATTAGGTATATGATCACGTTTATCTGGGCTTGAGACCTGCTTGGATTATCTGTTTTATCTGGAAAATCCCCTCAAATTTGAAGAAATTCACATTTCATGAAAGTATTAGAATTTGATTAACAAATAAACTCTGTGGTGGAAAACTGAGAAGCTTTGTAGTACTGATTATTTTTGTAAGGCCAACAGTAAGTGATTTTTGTTAATGGAGCAAAGCAATGTTGCAGCAACATATCTGAAGTTATATGTCATCAAAAAATATTGGTTTAGTCTTAGAACACATTTTTTGAGAGCATAATCATAAGAGTCTACACTCTAGGGCCAACTGTTTAGGTTTACCTCTTAGAGAGCCAGGAATCAGAGAGGATGGCAGGTTAATGTCCTAACAAACCATCTTAAGTTAGTATGAACTTTAGGTTACTTTTTATTTTAGGAGAAGGGGAAAAAGGAGGAGGATTATAAGAGGTAACCGAAAACTGCAGACTTCTGTGCATCTAAGGGCCTATGGAGGTTGTAAAACTTCTTTGCTCTTGGTTAGTTACCTTTGGATGAGTAGTACAGGTCATGATAAGCCTAAAATCTTTAACATAGCATTGGTACTTGCGTGCATACTCTCCTTATCTCCCTGGGAGTTAGTTTTGGAAAAAGGGATGGTTATCATTTTTTTCTAGAGTTGAACTACAAGCTTATTAATAAATTCTTCCTATACTATGCTGGCACACTTGCAGAGCTAAGTAGAAGCTTTTACCCTAAAAGATATTACTATAGAAGGCTGAAAGTAAAATGGAACTAGTCATGGCAAGCTTCCCTCCACTGTTGCAAAGTCATCTTTCAGTAAATAATGATTAGGTGTCTTGTATATGCCAGATACCATTTTAAACATGGGGACTTCTACACTAAACAATCCTTACCCTTAGAGGAGCATATGGCTAAATGGGAAATAAGTGGGATAAACTGATGATCACGACACCTAGAGAGACGTGAACTGGGTGAGTCAAGGCCAGGATATTATGGGAGCTGGGGAGACTCCTAAACCAGTCTGGGGATTAGGAAACATCCCCTGAGTGGAACAGGGTCCTGGGCAGAGTGTCAAGGATGAGCAAGAGTTGTTGGCCTACAGGGTAGGAGTATTTGTGCATGGAGAGACCAAGTGTGAAGAACTCCCAATACTATGAGCCAGGCCACCAAGATGGCCTTAGGGATGTGGGCCCTGAGAGAAAAGGCTAGAATGGGAAGGAGATCAACAGAGAAAGGGCCTGTTTCCATGCTAACAGGAAACAACATTAGAGTTGGTGTTATAAACAAATCATGCTGAGCTACTGAGGAATTTCGAGGAGGCAAGTGAGGATCAGATTTTCATTTTAAAAATATCACCCTGAAGGTGTTTGGAGAATGAAGTGAAAGTTGGAATGTGAGGCTGGGGAGGGGAAAAGGTCAGCTTGTGAGTCTGCTGTTGTCATTAACATAAGCTGATTTTGAAGGTCTGAGGTGAGGGAGAGCAGTACAAATGGAAAGAGAAATGGATTCTAAAAATGTTGAGATGAAATCAACAGGTCCCAGGCTTAATGGTTCACACCTGCAATCCTAGCACTCTGGGAAGCTGAGGCAAGAGGAACTATTGAGCCCAGGAGTTTGAGCTATGATGATGCCACTGCACTCTAGCTCAGAAGACAGATAGAGACTCTGTCTCAAAAAAAAAAAAAAAAAATCAGCAGGCCTAAAGGGCTGTTTAGATGTAGGGGAAGGGTTGAGTCTGGGCTGAAGGGGAGGTTTGAAGATATTGGGTTTGAAGTGCATATGGGATATTCAGTTGCACACATCTAGAGAAAGTGTGTATTTGAATCTAGGAAAGATCTGGCTGGATATTTGGGGATTAGCTGATAAAAGTGCTAGCTGAAGCTGAGGGCCTGAGAGCAATTCCTGTGTGAGAGGCACTGTGGACACAGGGGCAGGTAGTGGAACTCTCAAAACACTACAATTGACAGAGATGGTGGGAGAAGAAAACAAAGATAGGGCCAGAAAGGGTAGCATCACTAATGCCGAAAGAGGAGGCATTGGTTAGCACCGAGAATCCTGCAGAGCTCAGGGGTCATAAGCATTGAAACAAGCTAAAAACTTCAGGGACAAGAAAATGACTCCTGCTAATGGGAAAACACCCAGCTTGGTAAAGTAATTTAAAGAGGCTTGAGCAGAGCATGAGTGGCCATTGACCTGGGGAATCCATAAATTCAAGAAGCTTTAAGTGTGTGGTCCCAAGGCGGGTTGGATTACATTCTAAGGTAGCATTTTGGTCAGCTGCTAGCTATATCAGTTTGAAGAGGAGTGCATGGGGACAGAGGCCAGAAATGAGGTAGGGACCCTTGCTCCAAGCAGCCACCTGGGAAATCTGGGAAGATCAACAACGTGATGCCAATATATGGCTTCCTCCAAAACAGACTTAAACTTTACAGCTAGCCCTTGGAATCCTGTTCTGGAAGCACTGCCCAGTCTTGATTGGTCAAATGAGGCTTGGCTTAGGGGAAGGTTGGACCCTACCTGACAGGAGCTTGAAGTTAATAATGATAAAAGAATTATAATTCGTTGCTATCAGTGTGACTGTGTTGGCTTCTCTCAAAGGGAGGATTTCATGACAAGGGGAGAGGTACTTGCTAAGGAAAGGATAACAAGTTCAGGATTTTCATGACTCTGCGCTTCAAAGGAAAACTTAAGTCCTTTCCATCCACAGACAGAGCACTTGTTTGCTGCCCTCTCATTGCCAAGAGAGATAAAGGATCACATTCTGAGCTGGATGCTGTGCTGGTTATGCACTTGGACTACCTTTTGTGGGTATCAGGTTACAAACTCCAGGACATGGAGATATTAAGGAAACCCTGAAACTGGTGAAGCTGCATTTAAAAAATCTCATTTACGAGGGAAATGATTCTGCTAACTTCTTTCCCTATGTACCTTTTCCTTTGAAGTTCTCTTGGTCTTGTATCTCTCTGCGTCTTAATTCTATATGCCTCTTCCTAGTTGATTTTCCTTAAGAGTAAAGTAGAGGGCGGTGCCTGTGGCTCAATGGGTGGGGCGCCAGCCCCATATACTGAGGGTGGCAGGTTCAAACCCCGCCCCAGCCAAATTGCAACCAAAAAATAGCTGGGCATTGTGGCAGGTGCCTGTAGTCCCAGCTACTCAGGAGGCTGAGGCACGAGAATCGCCTAACCCTGGGAGTTGGAGGTTGCTGTGAGCTGTGTGACACCACGGCACTCTACTGAGGGCAATAAAGTGAGACTCTGTCTCTACAAAAAAAAAAGTGAAGTAGAAATAATTTTCTGAAAAAGGCCACATAAGGCCATAGGGGAAGGTTGATGCTATGAGGGCTGGAGAAACCATCATGGTCAGGGCTATGTAGTCATGGTTTTCTGCAGCCTGAGAATAAGGGCACATCACATTCTGTCCTTTCTCCCTCAGAAGAGAGGCTGCTTCGTTCTCAGGTCTGAATTGTGTTCCATTCCAATCTTTAAACTACTAAAATCCAAAGTTTTAATCATTGGAAATTCAGTTGGTTTGTAAGAAATTGCTGTGCAGTAGACACCTGGCTTTAAGGATATGAAGATAAATAAGATTTGTGCAACTATGTACTTGAACTCTGGATACAAGAATTGCCTCAGGTTGGTTTGGATGACCAAAAATTATGAAATTATCCTTGATCTTAAACAGTATGCAGAAGGGGCCTACTGGGGAACAGCTTTAGGGATTCCTTCTCCTATAGCTTCTTATGCCTATTGGCTCACTTTAATTTTTCCCATCCATAAAATCAGATTGGTAATTTTATCTGATGTCCTTCTCTGCTTCACAAGAGACAGTAGGAGTCCGTATCCAAAGGATAGAACACGTTAGTTCCCCAGAACTCAAACAAGCCCAGCTCCCCCAGATTATGTGTTACTAACTGCAATAGGACAAATGAAAATGTTATCCCAGGTCACAGGTCCATTCCTGCAGATTGACCACTGAGGTGGGTTAGAGAAGCCTCCATCTAGAACTTAACTCCCAGGCTCTCAGATCCCTCTGCTGGCTGATATTGGAAACACCGCAGTTGTTTTTAGAAGAATTAAGATGTTCTGAGTGATCATTTTATTTTTCTTTCCCATACTCCCTTTCTCTTTGTTTCTCTTTCTAGCTAGCCCCACAATCCTTAATACCCTTCTCTTAGTATCTGTAACTCCTATACTGAGTGCTACTTCATAGCCTGTTACTGCCAGAAGACCACTGCCTGATAGGTGCTGGCTGAATTAATGCCTCAATACAGGGTTACAGGGCTGCCATAGAAGTAGGGAGGGGACATTAGGCCCTCCACTCATGGACCATTCCTGCCTCTGACACCTGCAATGGTCATGATAATGGCAAATGTTTTTGCACCCATAGAACCAAACACTTTACAGGCATATCATAAAGTTCTTACTCAGCCTTGTGAGGCAGCTTCTCTGTCATTAACTACTTCACAGACAACAAAACTAGAGTCAGAGAGCTCCTTGACAATGGGGCTCAGGATTGGAGTTCAGGTCCCTCTGGCACCAGGGTCAAACTGTGAACTAGACTTCAGATGCTCTGGGCTTTCCAGGGCCACATTTTGGCAAAAGTTCTTTGACTTTGATCTCTGCCTGAAAATCTCTTTCCCCCTTATCTTCTCGTAGAAACTCTGACTTCTTCAAGAGTCAGTTCACAGACTGCTTGGAGAAGGGGTGCCTCCACCTCACCTGTTTTGGCTGTGTTTGCAGAGACCCTCCGAACTTTGCAGGCCACTAATGTACCACTTACTCCACGCATTGCTCATTTTTCTTTTCTTTTTTTTTTTTTTTGAGACAGAGCCTCAAGCTGTCACCCTGGATAGAGTGCTGTGGCGGCATCACAGCTCACAGCAACCTCCAATTCCTGGGCTCAAGCGAGTCTCTTGCCCCTGCCTCCCAAGTAGCTGGAACTACAGGCGCCCGCCACAATGCCCAGCCATTTTTTGGTTGCAGCCGTCACTGTTGTTTGGCGGGCCCGGGCTGGATTCAAACCCACTAGCTCAGGTGTACGTGGCTGGCGCCTTAGCCCGTTGAGCCACAGGCTCCAAGCCGCATTGCTCATTTTTCTCTTGATTCCTCTAGATTCCTATTTCCCAGGTAGGCCATGGCCTCCTGAAAGGCAGAGAGCCTCTCTTACCAGTCTTTATATCCTGGTCCCTAGTGCCTACCTCGGAGCCCAGCTCATAGAAATAAAAATAACAGTAGTGCTTCACATTTACTAAGCACCTGCCTTGGGTCAGGCAGAGTGCTAAGAACTTCATGTTTCAGATTCTCTCACTTAGCCATCACAATAACCCATACAAATGTAGAATTATCACCCCCATTTTATAGATAATGAAGCTGAGGCTTAGGGTTTTGTAACTTGCCCAAGGTCACCCAATAAGTGACAAGGCCAGGGCTTGACTCCAGCTCTTTCTGAACTTCTTTTACATTTTATTAGTTTCCATGCCCTCCTTTTTTTTTTTTTTTAACCTGATTAGACTTTTTCTCTTTCAGTATTGATTAAGATGTGTGAATAGGAATATTACATTTTCTGTGCTAAAATTAGTTGTACCCTGAGCAGCGCGTATATTGCTCCTAATTGAGGGTCTTTGAAAGAAGTGGGCCGTTTAGGTAAATCAGATATTGAACTTGTCTGAAGAAAAATGTTTCAGAAATATAAGTACAGAGGGTAATGTAGATATGCTCAAAATCCATTTCTTTACTTAGCAACTCTATATGAAATTTTGTAGCAATTTTATGAAATATTTTCTGAAATAATTGCTATGCTCATCTGGCTCATTAGTCACCTAGATATGCCAAGTGTAAATTAAGCATTTCTGACACTGGAGGTTCACTGCACAGATGTAGTTATCCAGGAGAGGCACATCCAAAACTATTTGCTTTCAGGACCATAATTAAAACCAAGAAAAAAAGAGAGAGAGAGAAAAGAAAGAAAGAAAAATGAAAAGCAATGTCTGCATTTAGATTTTATGTTACATTTAGCCACATGTTAATTTTATTTAACTGTTGAAGTATCCCAGATACACATTGGTCTTTACCAACCTAACTGGCTAATCATATATCTGTCTTTAATTTGAGGTTCAGTCAATTGCTTACCTCAGATTTTTATGTTACCAGTGAAAGTAGCAGATAGTGTAAGGTAAGTGAGTTCTAGAGAAGTATAGGCTATCATTAGTAATGTCAACATTTATAATTCTTCTGTTTCAACATTATATTTATAATATTTCACGATATTAGAACCTGTCTGAACTGGTAACCTTTAAAGGTCTACTTGCCTTGTAGATATCATTTTAGCTTAAAAGTCATTAAGGCGCTAATATGAGTTCATATTAGGGTAGCTAACATTGCCACTTTACGAGATGGGACTTTGCCTCACTCTGTAGCGTGTAGTAGGTACAGAATGAGAGTGTTAGGGCAGTTAATGATCTTTGTCCACCTCCATCATTGCACAGAAGAAAACGAACTTTGGCGCAGCCATCTGCAGTGGCCAGCTTCCCCTACTGCCCAGAAAGCGGCGTTGCGTTGAGGAAGCCACAGTTCCTCGGTCATCCAGCTGCACTGGTGTCTCACTGTGGTTTTGCCAACCTTTCTTCCCTTTCTGCAGGTTGCGCCCGCTGGGTAGACGGCGCCGTCCAGGCGGGCAGGCGCGGCCATGACCACCGCCATCCTGGAGCGCCTGAGCACCCTGTCGGTGAGCGGGCAGCAGCTGCGCCGCCTGCCCAAGATCCTGGAGGACGGGCTGCCCAAGATGCCCTGCACCGTCCCGGAGAGCGACGTGCCGCAGCTCTTCCGCGAGCCCTACATCCACACCGGCTACCGGCCCACGGGCCACGAGTGGCGCTACTACTTCTTCAGCCTCTTCCAGAAGCACAACGAGGTGGTCAACGTGTGGACCCACTTGCTGGCGGCCCTGGCCGTGCTCTTGCGCTTCTGGGCCTTCGCGGAGACCGAGGCCCTGCCGTGGGCCTCCCCGCACTCGCTGCCGCTGCAGCTCTTCATCCTGTCCTCCATCACGTACCTCACCTGCAGCCTGCTGGCCCACCTGCTGCAGTCCAAGTCCGAGCTCTCGCACTACACCTTCTACTTCGTGGACTACGTCGGCGTGAGCGTGTACCAGTACGGCAGTGCCTTGGCCCACTTCTTCTACAGCTCCGACCAGGCCTGGTACGAGCGGTTCTGGCTTTTCTTCTTGCCAGCCGCTGCCTTCTGCGGCTGGTTGTCTTGTGCTGGCTGTTGCTATGCCAAGTACCGTTACCGGAGGCCTTACCCAGTCATGAGGAAGATCTGCCAAGTGGTGCCCGCAGGGCTGGCTTTCGTTCTAGACATCAGCCCAGTGGCACACCGCGTGGCCCTCTGCCACCTGGCTGGCTGCCAGGAGCAGGCAGCCTGGTACCACACCCTCCAGATCCTCTTCTTCCTGGTCAGCGCCTACTTCTTCTCCTGCCCGGTGCCTGAGAAGTACTTCCCGGGTTCCTGTGACATCGTGGGCCATGGACATCAGATCTTCCATGCCTTTCTGTCCATCTGCACACTCTCCCAGCTGGAGGCCATCCTCCTGGACTACCAGGCCCGGCGGGAGATCTTCCTACAGCGCCATGGGCCCCTGTCCATCTATATCGCCTGCCTCTCCTTTTTCTTCTTGGCAGCCTGCAGTGCCGCCACTGCTGCACTCCTGAGGCACAAAGTCAAGGCCAGACTGACCAAGAAGGATTCCTGAAGCTGGCCGGTGGGGCAAGCTGTGCAGGCAGCCTGTGCTGATTTGCAGAAAACTTGATACAACAGAAGTTGACTTTTTACTTTTATGGGTTGGCTGTTAAGTTAATATGTATTTCCAAGATATGCTATACTGCAGTATTTGAGAGCCAAAGGATTCAGGAGTTTTGTTGTTATCAATAAAAGGAGTTTTCCTCTCCCTTTGGGATCATAGTCTTACACAGCACAGGAAGGGAAGAGATCTTGGTTGATATTCAAGGGACACTGAATTAAGGAGAACCATCTTTATGCCTGAAAATTTAGCAGAATTCTGACAGTGGCCTCCAGGGGCAAGTCCTAGAGCCAAATGGATAGTAAAATTGGACTGGAAAATAAGTAGGTGGCTGGTCCTCACCCTATTGGAACGGCCAATTCCATCCTACCCTGGATGGAATTGGGGAATTGCATTGAATAAACTAACCCAAGGACCTATTTCATTTGGATTTCAGATTGTCCAGGGCGGAAAACTCAGAATCTTCAAGATGAATCGGCGAAACTCTTAAGCATAATGAATCGCGCAGCTCATCGATTCCCATCCCTCCTGTCTCATCCACTGTAACACTGACCTTTGTCTCAGATGACTGTCTGCCTGGCCGTTTTCTCTGAAGTGCTGTTCATGCCCATCCAGACCTTGCATGATGATATAAAGGACTGGGAAGCAGTTTAGGAAGTGTTTGGATTCGTGTGGACATTCAGGAAGTTTATTATCATATATGAGTGTCAGTGGTCCTAGAAGGTACAGTGCCAAGAGCCACCTGGAGGCCCGGCCGACAAGGATGGATGCTGTCTGATGTCATGGGACCCTTCTATTTCATACTTGTGGACTGCAGGTGACTTGAGAGCTATAAGGGCTAGGAGATCTGGAGATTGCTGCAGGGAATCATCTCCAGATTTTACTAGCATGTTAAAAAGCCCTTAGTAGGGTGAACTGGTTCTCAGGGTCCCTCTAGAGATATAATTATTCAAGGGGAACCCAAGATCCAGCCTCCTCTACAGATGCTCCCTGATGAAGGACCCACATAACTCCCCCCGTTCAGGGTCCACAGGCGGACACTTCTGCTTCAGCTTAGGGGAGAACGCTTCAAAATAACCAAGTCCAAGACAAGCACGCATGTGTGATCACTGTGGACTGGTCCCCAGTGTCTCCTTGGGGTGAGAAAGTGTGACCCAGGCACCCTGTAGCAGAAGTGCTCTGGAACATGGCAGCCACGCAGCCCTCTGAGGATTGACTTCTGCGCTAATCCAGTGAAGGAGGCTGTGTCCGAGGAAGGGCTGTGAAGCCCTCTCCTCAGAGGCTACAGTTCTTATCAGTATAAGAAGTTCCCTTATTCACTAAAAGGGGAAGTGGTTTATTTTAACTCCAATTATGTAAACCTCTTGTATTATTAGCTTACTTTGTCTTCAGATCTTTGTTTGTTTCCTTTTTCTGAGAGATTTGTGGCTTTTGTGCCTTATAAATGGAAACTTACTTAATGTATGCCCATGTAGAATTTTCTGTTTCGAATTACTGGCATAAGAAAAAAGAATTCATTGCTGTCCAACCAGTGAATGAAAGAAACTTCGGAAAGCTAGAGTTGGGTATCAATCAAAAAACAAACAGACAAAAAAAAAAAAGATGTTCAACTGAAGCTTTCCTGTATCGAGAAAGCAGGTGTCCTATCAGCTACATTGTTTTCCTAGATGGAGTTCTCAAATAATCTGAACTTCCGTGCTACCCAAGTGTCTTAACACAAGCTTCTCGGGTCTAGGCCAAATTCACAGCAAATAAAAGTTGGCAAAACTGAACAGAGTTGAACTGAACAGGAGGATGAGGGGATTGTGCAAATACTTTGCAAACGTAGAGTCATTTTAAAACAGGAACTAGAAAGTGAAATTTTTGTTATTATGAATTCAAAGACTATTTTTAGAAGTTGGAAGGAGAAGTGAGGGAAGAGGGCACGAGAAAGCAGGGTGTCAATGAAGATCTTGAATATAAGTGGATGGTACTGGTGGACAGAGACCTTTAGGTCAAATGCAGGTCATTTTTAAAAAGAGAGAACAGGAGGTGGCGCAGTGATCCTCAGATGCCGGTCTGCACACTGTCAATGGCCTGCGACACAAGAGAGGCACTAAACGTCCATACTGCTATATAGTTTTTATTTTAATTTACATAAATATTGGCCCCTCAAATGATTAGAAATTAAAAATAAAAAAAGAAACAGTTTTTTAGAAGAGATAGTTGAGAGGCATTGAGGTAGTGGGCTATTACATGCTCTTAAGATATCAACATCTATTAGAAATATATAAATACAGGAGAGGCAGATGTTTTTAACTACTCGGACTTTTGAGAAGTTAAATTCTCCTTTTAAAGCACGTTTACTTAAAGACTATAGCAGTAAGGAACAGATCTAGTTTGTTTAAAGGGAATAATTAGGCATTAAAGGAGAAGGCTGTCTCGCTCTATAATAACCCCTCCCACAATAGACACCTACTGGAAGGGCTGCTGGTTCTCTTTCTCCCTTTTGTAATTAAGACTTTCAACCTGGTAAAATATAAATAGAAAAAAACTAAACGTATCCATCGTTTACTCTGTCTGTGAGTGAAAATCCTGATGGATTTGTCTGAGCCTCTACTCAGCATAGGGAGAGACGAGAGCAGAACACAGCAAAGTGGGGACACATTTGCCTATTTCCATCTTGACTATTTCTTCCTGGCCTATATTTACTGGCCAGTAAATATTAATATTCTTCAGATGTAGTTTCATTTCTAATTTTGGCTGTAAGTACATCACTCAATAACAATATTCTCAAGTGTCTTCTCCTGGAAGCTTGAAAGAAGTAGTAGGAGTTGAGGGCCATGGAAGGAAGGTAGTTTGTTCCGGCCTCCATTGCCTACCTGTTCACAAATTGCTGCACTGCAGTTCCAAATGGATCCTGCAGATGGAGATGGTGCCTTAGGGCACAGTCACTGTCCCCAAGTCTTCGGCCTACAAATTTTATTGGTCATGTGTTTTGTTTGGTTGCTTGGCAGACAAAAAAAATGGAACTAGGTTATGTCCATATAAATGACTTACATGAAAAATACCACCAAATGGATTTTGTATATGAATCATTGTAATGTAAACAGTTTAAAGAAACGGCTACCTTGTTTCTTTGACAAGGCACTTCACAAGGGCTACCTTGAGGAGGCCCATCCTAAAGAAAGGTTTTATTTAGACGTTGCCAAGAGAAAGAGGCCGGGACACTTTACATCCATATAGAAGTAAGAAAATAGAAAAGCTTTTTAAAAACGTCTGCATACCCAAATCCCAGAATACACATATACACACAAATACAACCCCCACACACACACACACAAATCCCTCCTTGTGAGTAGAACACACAATGAGCTATGGGGTTAATCACTATGAAGATTTTAAACTAATTAAACACTTTTACTTTAGAGAGTTTAAAGATTTCAGAATTGATGGACTACATTTTTTGATATCTAAAAATTATGTATTATACTATAAATCTACTAGAACAGATACTATGATGTATGTGTTGTGAAATGTGACCTCTAAGGCTGAGCTCAGAGGCTCATACCAGTAATCCTAGCCCTCTGGGAGACCAAGGCAGGAGGATCACTTGAGATCAAAAGATGGAGACCAGCCTGAGCAAGAGGAGACCTGGTCTCTACAAAAAAAAACAAAAAACAGAAAAAGCAGCTGGGCACAATGGTGCATGCCTGTGGTTCTAGCTACTCAGGGGGCTGAGGTAGGAGGATTGCTGGAGCCAAGGAGTTGAGGTTGCGGTGGGCTATGATGATAACACTATACTTGAGCCCAGGTGACAGACAGAGAACCCGTCTACAGAAAAAAAAAAAGCAAAACTTAAGAAATGACCTTTATCCATTAAATGACTTTTTTTTTTTTTTTTTGAGACAGAGCTTCAAGCTGTCACCCTGGGTAGAGTGCTGTGGCATCACAGCTCACAGCAACCTCAAACTCCTGGGCCCAAGCGATTCTCCTGCCTCCGCCTCCCAAGTAGTTGAGATTACAGTTGCCTGCCACAACGCCTGGCTACTTTTGGTTGCAGCCATAATTGTTGTTTGGCAGACCCAGGCTGGATTTGAACCCGCCAGCTCAGGTATATGTGGCTGGTGCCTTAGTCACTTGAGCCATAGGCACCAAGGCATTATACTTTCTTTTTTTCTTTCCTTTTTTTTTGCTGGGGCTGGGTTTGAACCCACCACCTCCAGTATATGGGGCAGGTGCCCTACTTCTTTGAGCCACAGGCACTGCCCCATTAAATGATTTTTAGCCTTCACTATTAAAGTTAATAAATAGCTGTGGAAAAAGGTGATCCTCTAGGCTGCTGTAAAGGCTATAGTACTATGACAGTAACAGTTAGAAAGCAGTATTCCTATGGCTAGAGGCCCCACTTGAGAATTATGGATTTCCCTGTTGCCCAAACCCAAGCAGGGGCACTGGGCAGTTTGAATATGCTTTCACTGTCAGTGTTAAACTCATCGTCACTGTTAAACTCAAGAATTTATTGAGTACCTATTAGTGGCAGGTGCCATATTGGCTCTGGAGATACTGGAGTGGAGAAAGAGACACAGACCCTGCACTCAGAGAGTCTGCATTCTGCTTAGTGAGAACCTGCAGCCTGCCCTTGGACCATGACCGGGTCACCGTTCCAGATCTTGGTCGCCTGGGGAAGCAGGAATCTGGTTTGGCTCAGAACTATTTCAAAGGGATTAAGCTCTTTCCTCTGTCTCTCTAAAGTCTGAAAACATTTTCCCTCCAGTGAAGTTGTCATCTTCAAGCCACCTGGACCTCCTGCTGTTCCTGCGGCCTCTCCAACCCTTCCCACTGCCCTCTAGTTGTTTTAATTCAGTCCTGGGAATCCTTGACCCATCCCGACACAAAGGAGCCCTATACTTCCACACAGCATAGGCTTCCCAGGCACATGGCGGAGGGGGATGTGGGGGTTTAACCTGAGTGGACTTGGTAAGTTGAAAACAGCATGCTGCCTTCTTTAAAGAAAAAAAGAAAGAAAGAAAGAAAGAAATAATAATAACAACTTTAATAACCTTTGTGGAATTTCATGGAAAAAAAATTGAGGTGGAAGGAAAATTGTTTTTATTAAAAAGAATTTAAATGTGGGCGGCACCTGTGGCTCAAAGGAGTAGGGTGCTGGCTCCATATGCCGGAGGTGCCTGGTTCAAATCCAGCCTCAGCCAAAAACTGCAAAAAAAAAAAAAAAAAAGGATTTAAATGTTAACCTTAACCTTGAGAGCATCTCTGTCTAATTAAGGTCTCTTCTGACATGAGTCTCATTGGAAGAGGTGTTCTGTTCACTGTAAAGGCTTCAGAAGGCTTTGATCAAGTCAAAGGCTACAAAGCAACATCTCAAATTTTATCCTGCATTGTGCTTCCCAAAACGTTTTTAGTATTCATTTGAGCTTCTAAACCATGTGAAGTAAGTAAGGCCAAAAAAACACCTCCTTCGAACCAGAAAAGAGTAGAAAGGTAAAGTGACTGGTTGGAAGTCACACTACTTGTAATGTTTAAATTCATTTTTCCTTCAGATAAATTCAGGGCCCACTTAATCAGAAACATTAGGGCCAAATGTGTGCAGAGCCCTTTATAGCCTTTGGAGCACTTTTATGCATAATGAATTCTTTATATCATTTTATTTTAACTTGTGATTAACTTGAGATTCTAAATATCTCATGCACAGCCAGAGCTGTATCACTTCTTTTTTTTGAGATAAAGTGATTCTACACCACATCCTTGGATACCAAATGAGGCATTCTTTGCACACAGAGGCTTCTCAGAAACCCCAAAGTTTCATAGTCCACAGGTTAAATCCCATTCTCCAGTCAATTTCTTGAAAATACCTTTGAATCTTTGGATGAGAATCTCCTCTAATCTTGGTAATCTTACCAAATCCCAAATCCTCCTCTCATCTTTCAGTGAGATTATCAGTTCCTCAAACAATTGGCTCGCCCAGGAATTTTAACAAGAGGTATAAATTAGAATATGAAATTTAAAAAAAATCTGTGTCTATAAGATTTATATAGACTTAGTAGAAAGCCAAAAAACTCATTGATTATTTCTCAGTTTAAAATGATATATGCTTATTAAAGAGAATGCAGAAGAAAAAATAATCCACGGGCCCATCACTAAAATAAAATCCCTTTTAGGGGAATATAAGCTTTTGTCAAAATATCGTCAATCATAAAAGGTAAATTAGCAGAGTATGTAAAGATTCCTGAAAAACCAGAAATTGTGAACTAGAAATTTTAAAGCAACCTGGTACTTTCAATTCTATAAAGTATAAAATCAATAGCCCTTTTCTCAGTTTACAGGAATACCAAAGATAGTTATGTTATATACACTCCCTTCTGATGTGACACTATATAGGTAATTTGATGATATTGTGGCAGAGATACTTGCTCATGAAACCAAGCCAATGATACATTATCTCTTGTTTTGAAAGAATTGTATACAATGCCTTTCCTGAATCAAACCCTTAGAGAGTGCTATGCTAGAAAGACCTTCCCTGGAGGCGAGGCCAGGCCTGCTGAGCGGTGTATTCATTGACAGTCTTTCACAAACAGTGAACAGCACCAGTTACCAGATTCTGTTCTCAGTAGTTAGGACGCAGCAATGAATAAACACGCAATTCCTCACCCTTTATGGAGAAATCAAATAAATGATATACAGTAGTATATTCGGAGGTGACAGTGCCAAGGAGAAAGAGAGCAAGGGAGAGGAATAGCCTGGAGGGGTGGTGAGTGTGCAAATTTAAACAGGCTTGGGGAAAACCCCTGAAAGAGTTAGGGAGGCAGCTGTGTTTCCCTCCCAGGCAGAAAGAGAAGAGCAAGGGCCCCGAGGCCAGAGCATGGGAACAGAGAGGAGGAGGAGAGTGGGAGATGAGGACAGAAGTGCAGGCCTTGTAAGGACTTCTGCTTTTCTATGACTTTAGGAAGAGGCAAGCTGGGGAAGAATTCTGCCCAAGGAAATTCAGGTGAGCTGTTTACATGTATTAATTATTACTTACACATGACCTTGCCTTTAGCAAATATGGCATATTGTGTTTCCTGCCATCTACACAAAAGCAGGTTAATATTAAGTCATTCCATTCGTGGGCCTGGCCCAGCAAACTGTTCCCATGGACACACACTCGTGCTTGCAGGATTCTCCCCAGATTCCACCCACAGCGTGTTTAGAGTGCTGACCTCCACTTCCTAGACGGGCTTTGAATGTTGCTCTTTTGACGCTAGTTTGCACTTTTGGATAATTCCTGGGAAGAAATGGAATGACACATCCAGTGAAGAGTCTGTAAACTGGGAATAATAATAACAGTTTATATTATCTAGTATTCACTACTGGCCGAGTACTGGGCTGGCTAAACTGTTTTCGTAAATTCTCCCATTTAACCCTGTGAGGTTTGTATTATTACTTGCCCCATTTTACAAATCAGGAAAATGAAGTGTAAAGTGAATTTTCCAAATACTACCTGGCTATCACATAATGAAATATCACAGAAACCCAGGCTTTTTTTTTTTTTTTTTTAATGACACATGAAAATTTGCTTTAATACTTCTTTGTGGGGGAAAAAAAAATCACACTTTTAGTGAATGAACATGAAACATTTTTACAGTAGTAGCGGGCTATTATTTTCATCTACCGTGCCATGAATTCATACAGAAAAGGTTCCAGTAGCTCAGTGGGGGGCAACTTGCCATTGAATGTGATAAAGTATTGACTGACTTTTGAATTCATGGGAAATAGGTTCCAGCACCTTCTATCACTGTTACAT
>CAUYON010184042.1:0-38606 GCA_963573935.1 Arctocebus calabarensis | reverse complement strand
TCAAAGTAGTTTTGATTTGCATTTCTCTGATAATTAAGGATGATGAGCATTTTTTCACGTGTCTGTAGGCCATGCGTCTGTCTTTTTCAGAGAAGTTTCTATTCAAGTCCCTTGCCCACCCTGAGATGGGATCACTTGTTCGTTTCTTGCTAATACGTTTGAGTGCTCTGTGGATTCTGGTTATTAAACCTTGTCGGAGGCATAACCTGAAATGATTTTTTATGGGCATTCATCACTCTGCCTTTATTATTTCTCTCTCTTACTTTTAGAGTCTCATTTCACCCCTTCTTCTATTTTTCTGTTCATGACTCCCTACCCGAAGGTTTTTTTTTCCATGACATAGAAGTCAATGTGGAGTCTGTGTGTGAGACATTGTTATTATAATGTCACAGAACCATTTAATCTTATCCTTGGATAGAGCCTTAGAACTCCACCCTATTCCCCAACACAGACTCCCTCATCTCACCCCACTTGCCAGCATCCTCCAGGCTCATGGGAGCACTTTCAGCTTTAGTAAGCTTTGATGGTGTCTCAAGATTTTCTCGAAGCCTTAGAAAATCCTGCCTCAAATTGGTCTGAAACCAGCTCTCCTTAACTTCAAGTTGTTGTCCTCATTTCTCACTTTTGAAACTGCACAGAGTAAGTCTCTCTCTGTCTTTTCTTCTAGTTGACAATCCTTGGGAAATAAGAGAACAGGGATTCTATTTCCTTTAGTCTAATGTTTTTAATGATTCAAATCTTAAGTTTCTTCACGAGTCAACAAGCTTTTTAATGTATTTGTTTGCTTACGTATTTGTTAGTTTATTTATTTCTTATAAAAACTAGCCCACATCAGTCACTTTCTGGTTTTGCTTTCTAGCATCTTCCAGTGCATCTGCGTCCTTTTCAAAATGTGGCCCCAAGTGATAAGTATTAGAGGTGATGGATATGCGAGTTAGCCTGATTGGATCATTATACATTATACACACATGTCAGAATATCACTCTGTATCCCATAAATATGTATGATTATTGTGTGTCAACTAAAAGTAAAAGGAAATACAGGAATTGGTCTAAATGGCCTGTTACTTTAGTGTGGTTGGTTTGGTCCAGGGAAAGCCAGACTCCTGCGGTTTAGACTCTGTCCCCTTTCAGGCAACTATTGCTCTCTCCTTTGTAGAAGCTGCTTTATTTACCTGCTGCTCACCTGCCAGGGCACATCTTCCCCATGCTGAGCCTACAGCTTACTGTGGGTCGAGAAATGCAAGATTTCATGCTTATAACATCTCGTAGATTTCTCTTTATAGGTTTCAAACCGGCTACTGCCGACAATGATTTCTTCATCTGCCATTTTTGCCTATCTATTGTGGATGCTGTCCCCACTCCGTGCCATCTCCCCTCAGCCCATCCCTGCATGGACCTCAGCTGACAGCTTCTCACCTTAGAGGCCTTCATTCCTTAGCAGCCTTGCCTTTGGGCTTTCTCCAGGGCTATGGGAGTTTGCTCTGCCTTAAATTTCAGACAAGTAGGGCTGGACTAAGGATTTAACACCCTCGAGTCCAGCCCTCAATTCCGAGTCCAGCCCTCAGCCAAGAAAGAGCAGGAGTAAGCTGATGAATCCCCCAGCTTCTGTGTCTCTGGGTTGTGTTCCCCAGGGGTTCCCCAGTGAGAATGAATCCAGGTTACCTCCAGCAGTCACCTGACTATTAGCACACTTTTACTATCTTTTCCTTTTATTTCTCTCATTTTCCTATTTTCTCACTGTGCTTCCTGGGATCACCTCCCAAAGGAACTACCAGCACCCAAGTCCTTTTCTCAGGATCCACTATGGGAGGAACTCAACTATGATTCTGTTCTCTCCAACTTCATTATCTTCTGTATAGTTATTCTCCTTAATTCTTCTTTTGCTTGTGGAACTACTCAAAGCTCTGCAGCATACTTTCTGAGAGGACATGACCTGTTAATGGGTCATGAAATTCATTACTGGGCCAGCACTTCTAAAAGCTAAAATGGAAGAGAAGAGCAAATATGGGAGGGCATCACATCATTAAGTATTGTTTTGGGAAACTTATTTTTCTGTCATATAAATGATGTGTATACTGAGTAACAAGGTAAAATCTATTTCTTACCGTGTGGGCTGTGGTCAAAGAAGTTGAAATGTTATGACTTTCTGTGAATACAAAATGCATAAATCAGTATTTCTGTAAATGGGCTTTTAGGCAAAGAAGATGTTCCAGAGGAGGCCTTCTCTTGAATAAACCTAGGAAATGAAATTGCTTTGGCCTGATTTGTTCTTTTTGAACCAATGATGATTCTAAACTATCACAGTTCTAAAAAACTCTCTCTATTTTTCTAGTTAATAATATATTCTACAATAAAACTTAGGATCGAGTTGAAATTTTTCATTTCTATAGTTTCCACACTCCATATTTTTACTGGTTTGAAAATTGCCCATCTGTCATCTTTGACACTTCTTGGGGTCCCTTAATTTTTCAGTGATTATGGAGAGTAATTCCACCTCATTATTTCAGCCCTTGGGATGTAGGTTTCCTGGATGTGGAAATTTGAGCTCAGGTAAAACAGCCAACCGGGGTCTTATTGGCTTTGGAGTTTCAAGCCCCTCTTCCTAATCCATAGCATTTTCCAGCATAGAATATGAAAGCAAAGGTAATTTTAGGCAGACTTTAAGGAATAACTTTTGACTGTCCTAGAGAGTCTGAGAGACTGTCCTGAGAGCAGTTTGTCTCCAAACTTGGAGTTTCCATTGGGACATTCTCAGTCTTTGAGGCTGGTGCCTGCATCAGATTATCTTCTAACAGCATTTCCAGATCTAAGACTCTAATTTTATTTGGCAAGACATGTCTTTTAGTTGGAGGCCCAAATGGTCATTCTTAAGAACTTCTGAGATAAACAAGTTGTTACAATTGCAAACAAATGAGAAACAAACCCAACAAACAGACTCTGCATCAAAGGCATTTTAATTGCTCTGGTTTAAACATTAAAAACATTAAACATTGTGCATAAAAAAGAATATTTATATCATATGGATAAGGTAAAAAAACGCAACAAACACCTCTACTAGCAGCCAGTTTAATAAGAAGAACATTACCTGAAAAAGAAAAAAAACCATAAATGTTACCTTGTAGTCCTTGCTATTATCCCCACCCACATTCTATCCCCATTCCTATCTCCTCAGAGGTAACAAATATCCTAAATTTTGTGTTTGCTATCCCTGTGATTATCTTTATAGTATCACTGAATATGTTTATACCTCTAACAACATACTATTTACAATTGCATGCTTTTGTTTTGTCCTTCCTATAAATGATGCATACTGAATGTACTCTACAGCTTCCTTTTTTTCACTTGACATTAGATTTTTGAGATTTGTTCATGTTATTGCATGTAGTCGTGGTTTGTTCATTTATGTTACCATATAAGAGCCCACTGTATTTTCTGAACATGTTATAGTTTATCTGTGCTACTTTCGATTTGCATTTGGGTTGTTGTTAGTTTTGTGTTCTTTGCAACAATGCTGCTGGGAAAATTCTTACCTATTTCCCTAGAACATTGTGCAGGAATTTCTCTGTGATAAATACCTAGGAGTGAAATTGCTGGATTACATGCATGCATACCTTTGACTTTGTTCAATAATGCCAAATTGTTAAGTAAAGAATCTATGTCAATTTCAGCTTCAACCATCAAGGTGTATTTCTATGGCTCAATGTCTCTGTCAACACTTGATCTCATTAGTTTTTCCCAACTAAAGGGTATGACATGGCATCACTGTGATTTTAATTATTATTAATGAGATTTTAGTAATAATATGATAAGAATAATGATATAGTAATGACTTCTCAGGGGAAAGAATTTCTATCTTCTGCTAAGTGCCAGAGTGTAACATAAGAATTTTTCTTTGTAGTCCCCATGTATAGTATGAATTTATTCTCAGCTCACTCTTTAAACTGAAAGAATATGCTATTGGTATATCAGGTTTATGTTGAGGGTAAAAGGGATGGGCAGTTTTTCTCTAAAATTGCTGACCTTAAAAAAAAAATTAAAAAAAAATTGCTGACCTTGAGTGGTCCCTAAAGTTTGTCTTCTGTAGCCAAGGCCTCACCTGTCCAGGAAATCAAAGCTCAGCTTTGGCAGTTGCCCTCAGAATGAGGTGAGCCTTAATATCTGTTTATCTGACTAGGATGTCTCTTTGATGGAAATCTTGGCCTCTGAATATTCCTTGCTTTCCTTACATACTCAAAGTGAAGTTCAAAATCTTTAGAACCTTTTCATCTAGAAGTTTCAGTTGATTTTTCCTGTGATCATAGTCGGGCTACATGGATCGCCAGACTGCCTGGAATAGGATCCTAATTACTTGACTTTGAAATTGATTCCCTTTTCAAGCTATAGTTACTTTTAAATGGATTTCATGCAATTGGGCCAGAGAAATCTGTAATTTGATGAGTTGAAGGATATAGGCATCTCCTCAAACTGCCCTCTTCAGATTTGAAAGTAGAAAATTCTCATTATCACTTGTTCCAGATTTTATAGTCAAACAAAAGTTTGCCATTTGCTAACATTTGAGAAAATTTTGTATGTCTTCACCAAGGGAGGAAAGAAAATCCTGCCTAAGATGTTTCCCATGTCATGCTTTAATTTTTAATTTATAATTTCTTACTTAGCATTTCATTGTAGAGGGGTAGTTCTGGGAGACATTGGCATTCATGGTTTAAAAATGCCCATCTCTTAACTTTCCTAATGCTCATCTCTTAACTTTCCTTAACTTTGTCTTAGCTTCCTCAAGAATGAAGAAGATCTCATGCTTATTTTGATTGTGCTGTGTAAAATTTTAACACGACATGATTACTATAATATAGACTAAGAGAAACATTCAAAGACCCATGCCAACAAAAACAATGTCTAACAGGTTTTATGAGGCATGCAAAATAGCATGTTTGAATTTTCCCTTCCCTTTTGGATAGGTTGCATATGAATACATTGATTACATCAAATAATACTTGTAAATCACCCAGGGAAGTGCCTCGGGTCCTATCTATTCACTAAATAGTCCTTCTTCTCCCTCACAAGCCACAAACAGCTGCTTAGGACTCACTGGTGTCTACCACCAGGGAGACTGGGTAAGGTGGCGCTGCACACAACTGCTCCTGTATGGTCAAAAGCTGGAGAAATAGCTGCCACTTCACTTCATGTACTTGGCCATTTCATTTTTTTGCTCTGGACTCATGTCTGCTCACCAGGATGCTGGAAAATTGTTCAGAAAGACTCAGTTTGGGCAAAGTTCCTTTAAAGTCATATACTTCCTTTGTCACTGGTCCATGGTTTCTGAGAACTGGCCTTATTTATCCTTACAAATGGAGACTTCACCAGCCCCACCAGTCTGCTCCTGGCAGACAGTCTTGCCTTGGCCCTGTGGTTTACTGATGGCTTGAGGTGCTAGAGGAAGGACAAATGGAGCTTGTCATTGCAGGCTCTTCTCCAGCAAGGGGCTGGGAAGGGGCCAACAAGCCGGCAGCCTCCTGTATTGACAAGTTGCAGCATCCTTGATAGCAGCCAAGAAATAAAAATGGCAATTTATGTTTGCATCTGGAATTTCTGAGCTTCAAAATCTTGGATCATAGAGCTCTCAATAAGAGAAACCAGGACACACATACAAATATCCAGATTCTTATTAGCTTCTTTGTTAGACTCTATCTAGGTCAGCAAATTAAGACTGACATCTAGCAGGATGATTGTACTGGAAGCAGAATGAACCTGAATGATGTGTTTCAGGGAAGGGGGCAGCAGGTACAGAAAGGAGAAGAATGTCTCCCCCATTTAGTGGGCACTGAGCCATCTCCAGACACATGCAGAGTTTGACTACATTATGGCTTAAAACAGCTCCTATAAACTCTCCAGGGGAGTTGATACTACTTATGACACAGTTTCCAAGGGAAAGCCAAGTTCAAGATTTACAAATAACACTTTTGAGACACTTTCATTTTTAGATGAAGTGACTGACTTCTCTGTCATCAGTGCCCTGATATCCTGCCAGTGTTACAAACCATCCTGTGTCTCTCTGGGGACTTCTATTTGGCTAGGCAGGGGGCTGCGTGTGGTGACTGTTAATAACACCAGAAGTCCTATCCCATATATTATCCCTATTTGCCTGTTTTGCTGCCTGAGATTTCCCATGAGAATCAGGAGGTTTCCACAATGAGAAGGAAGCCATTTTGAGGATCCTATGTTTAACTAGTTATGTTAAGGCATTATGTATATTTTAGAGGGGCTAAATGCCTTAGTTCTGCAGTCCTCAACCCCTGGGCCACAGACTAGTATCTGTCTGTGGCCTGTTAGGAGCTGGGCAACACAGCAGGAAGCGAGCAGTAGGTGGGCAAGCAGAGCTTCATTTATATTTCCAGCGCTCCCCATTGCTCACATGCTCATCTGAGCTCTGCCTCCCATCACATCAACGGCAGCATTAGATTCTCATAGGAGCACGAACCCTACTGTAAACTACACATGCAAGGGATCTAGGTTGCACACTCCTTCTGAGAATCTAATGCCTCAGGATCTAAGGTGGAGCAGAGATGGTGATTGTCTGCAAATGCACATTATCATTAGCAGCAAGGTTTGACTGCACAGCGACCATAATAAATCAATTACAGACTCGTATCAAAACTATCATTCCCAGGCTTGGTGCCCATAGCTCAGTGGTTAGGGTGCCAGCCACATTCCCCCGGGGCTGGTGGGTTCGAATCTGGCCCAGGCCTGCTAAACAAAAGACAACTGCAACAAAAAAATAGCCAGACATTGTGGCGGGTGCCTGTAGTCCCAGCTACTTGGGAGGCTGAGGCAAGAGAATCGCTTGAGCCCAAGAGTTTGAGGTTGCTGTGAGTTGTGATGCCACGGCACTCTACTGAGAGTGACATAGTGAGACTCTGCCTCAAAAAAATATATATATCATTCCCCACCCCAGTCTGCGGGAAAATTATCTTCCATGAAACCAGTGGAGGACCACTGGTTACACTTGATACGTGTACAAATACTACACTGATTATCAACTTGATTATCAACCTAGGTAGATTGCATAATACAGTTATTTTCAAATGGTTTTGATGGCCACATGCAGTAAAAAAATTATTTTATATCACAATCTAGAACACAAACGTATGTGTACACAGTGTGTCATCAAGTCTAAGACTACCTCAGTTATCAGAGTCATTATTTTAGGTCTCAGTAAAAAAAGAAAAAATGATACCATAAACTATGTTAATGCCATTTTGTTAACTACAGATATCATCCTGAATTCAGAGAAATTAAAAACTAAAGACAGTGCTTTCTAGAGTCAATAAAATATGGATTCCTAAAGCAAAAGTTTTATGAAACAATTCTCACCTTTACTATGTATGGTGTGTTATGAATGCTTACTGTTTTTGTTCCTATTCAAATTAATGCATTGCAAATGAAGCTGGTCCCCCAAATTAATGGAACAGCTCACTAATGCATTTTAAATCTGAGCCTACAGTATTGTTTTGAAATAGGGGGACTTGGAAGCGATACACTGAGACTGATTTCTTATCCCAAACAAGATGTCATGCCGTATGTTTTAGTCATTTATTTCATTCAAATGTGAATTGATGGTCTACTGTGTAAGTCATAACTCTTGATGACACATGACAGAAATTGATCTTGAACTAACTTTGGGAAAAGTGGAGGATCTTATTGTTTTATGTAAGGGCAGGAGTATGCTGGTGGGGCCAATGAATACTACAAGTAAGGTCTCAAATACTGTGGGATCGCTCTTTCTCTCTCAATTTTTCTGTTTTGTCTCTGCTTTTCTCTGATGGTTTCACTCTCTTGGATTAGCATTCTCTGTGAGTCTTAATCTTTATCATCTTCAGGGCTCACATCTGCTATTTTACCATCAGAGAAAATCCTCTGAAGGATCTGATTATCCCAGCTTGGTTCATGTGATCATTCCTGTGGATCTGATTATCCCAGCTTGGTTCATGTGATCATTCCTGTGGTCAAGGGATAGGATCAACTCATCTCTACTAGAACCACATGGTGGCAGGAGGAATGAGACACCGTTTTCCAAAAGGAGAGATCTTGTTTCCTTGGGAGAATGTAATAGATAGATATCTATTCTACCTAAGAAGTGGTAGTACCAGGCATTATGTGCTGGGGGTTAGCCTCCCACAGCAGGAGAGATGATCATTTTGAAAAACAGAATTGCCATCAGTTTAGTTCTGCTTTCTTTCTCCCTCCCAGAGTTTAGATCTCTCGGTGAAGATAATAATAACTGACAACAACCAGTGTCTGACTGTCAGTTCAAGGGCACCAGATGTAAAATGGATGCTTTCAAAAGACAGAAGCTATCAAGAAATCATTCTGCCTCCTACCACAGGCAGAGATGGCTAAAAAAGTCATCTATGAACGACTTCAAGTCTTCCATCCTTGGATGCTGGTTTCTTTTTCCTTTTGGAGAACCAGAGAATGTTCCAGAAGGAAGAAGGCTTAGCTTTCATCTGAGCAGGCCACAGCCTTTCACTTACAGACATTCTTATGATGCTTATTTCAGGGCTATTTTCTAGAAGTATCTTTCCTCGCAGGCTCTTCTGTCTCTCTCTTTGCCATTTAATCCACTGCATTAAATATCATCCTATAGCTAGCAATTAAAGGCTTGCTGTCTCCAATTATCAGTACACGCCATGGCAATTTTATTTTGTCTTATTGGTATTTCCCTTTACTAAATCCAGTTATTCTCAGTTTTGCCATGATGTGCCAAAATTTTGTAAATCATACTGCTGATTTACTGCCAAGAACGATGTACCCAGTCACTGCTTTATTTGGGCAGCTTTTTTGAACCTTAAATACAGTATCTGTTTCTGTAAGTACAGCCTTCACTGAGGGCAATGGATGTCTCATTGTGATATTGGTGGAACAGCTGCAGCAGATCAGTAGACTAAAGACTCAAGGGTAAGAACCCTTTCAAGAGCCCCTAGGCAAGAAGGGCACTTTGTTAGCCTTACTGGGGCAGTAAAGGGAAACAAACCCCGAAGAGTTTGAGGTCTAGCTAGGAAGGCAATCTGCACACATCTGAAATGACTTCTGAAAATCTAAAGCAACATAAGATCAGCGCTAATGCAAAAAGATAAACAGAACCCATCAAGGAGAATGGAATTTAATGAGTAGAAGAGACAAATTGGAGCAACTAAGCTTAGAAATAGCTTTTAACATGGAAAAAGGAGTGAAAGGAGGGAAAGGGCTTTCCTGTGGGGCATGTAAAACCATGAAAACAGAAACAAGTGGAATGATATGAGGTTTAGGGTCAGAAAAGTTTAATTCTTGTTCAATTGATATTGACTCCATTCTGTGAGCCAAGAATCCAGTCTTGAGCAAGATGGCTAAGAGTTGCTGCCCTCCTCGGGTTTGCATTCTAGTCCCTGAATGATGCCTGCGGCAGAGGGTTGCACTGAGGACTTGGAGAGGCAAGAGGAGTGAAAGAACCTTACCAAAATTTTAAATTCATGCACCATCCTGATTGTTTATTGCTGGTTAGAGAAAGAGGAGGGCAAGTTGATTTGCTCTGCTACATTTATTCCTACTAGAGGTTGAAGATGGGATCGTTCTGGGAGAACGTTACTTGAAAATGTTTATTGCAATCCTTCTACCCGCTACTGCCACCCCATTATACAGATGAGCATATTGAGGCTTGGGAAGGAAAAGTGGCGTCCTCAGTCAGGATTGTACAGTTAGCGGTGGAGCTAGAACGTAATCCCAGGGCTCTTGTAATTGCATCCTACCAGATAGGATGGCCATGTGTGGTTGAGAAAACTCAGTACCTGCTGAGCATTTCATGGGCCATAACGTCTATGTTCTGAACAAATCGGGCCCCCTGAAGCCTTTCTCAGATTCCTCCCCCACTCTTTATTCTAAGAAACAAAGAATTAACTAGACAAACCCTAAGGTTTTCAGAGTGTTCTAAATGACTATTTTTCTAATTCTTTTGACTGAAACCAACAGGACAAAATATATTCTGCTATGACCTATTCTTAGGGTTGATATATTATTTGTTGTCCAAATCAGGAAAGTTTTGAGTGTGAAATGGAATGCTATTAACCTTTTGGGACCAATGCCTATGGGTGTTCAAACAAGATGTCAGTTTGTTGTGAATGATTCCGTAGGCATTGTTCATTTTGTAAACAAAAACTTGGCAACACGTGTCACTGTTATGTTACCTGATTTGAGTCTGTAAGCATCATACCCTTACTTACCAGTATTTTTCACAGTTGTGCCTAAAATAACTGAAGCCAACTTGGGTGAATTATTTTGATTAGTAAGAAACCAAAGGACGTCCAGTCATGTGCCAAGTTGTTGCAATTGCTGCACGCCTCAATTGGCACGTTTTGTTTCTGAGGGCTCCACAGTCAAAGGGTTAATCATCACGTCACCATGTGAGGTGATGAGTGTGTTAATTAGCTTAATTATGGTGATTATTTCACAATGTATACATTTATCAAAACATTACATTGTATACCTTAAATACAATTTTTTGTTGATTATACCTTAGTAAAGGTCACGAGCATACTACTGAGACAACAGGCATAAGATGGAACTGTGCCCTAAAAACTGGGGACACCCTACCACACATACCCTTATGTAATTGAAAAAGAAGTTGCACACACAAGTCTTTATCCTTACTATGTGCAATGAACCCTGACTTTCTTTTTTTTTTTATTTTTTGAGACAGAGTCTCACTATGTCACCCTCTGTAGAGTACTATGATGTCACAGCTCACAGCAACCTCAAACTCCTGGACTTAAGCGGTTCTCTTGCCTCAGCCTCCCAAGTAGCTGGGACTACAGGCACCTGCCACAACGCCCGGCTATTTTTTGGTTGCAGCCGTCATTGTCATTTGGCAGGCCCGGGGCCAGCCCCAGTGTATGTGGCCGACGCCCTATCCTCTGAGCTACAGGCACCCAACCAAACCCTGACATTTTTGAAAATTTTATTCTATTTCACTACAAAAATACCAGTCATGACCCACTAAATTTGCTCAACAGTTTGAAACATAGTACTCTAGTTAATTGTTGGTACATGTGAGGGGCTTAATTGATATAGTAGCAGAGAAAAGAGGGGCCTACGGAGAGATGAGTGTCTGATATGTTCTATAAACTTGTCTCACTGAACATTTTTATTAATCCCTCCCCCAAGAAAAACATCAGTAATAAACATTTTCTTTAATCGATTTCCTATGATTAGCACAAGGTTTAGATCTATTTTTCTGGATCCTTTTGTTCCATTTGAAACAGGGATTTTCCTCTATGTGCTTTCCCCCTTTTTTTTGCCCTTGAGTTTTTGTCGGTTAGACTGCCCCTTAGGTAGATAATTAAGCCATCCAGGGTAGAGTGTCTCATTTGTAGTTTCTGGGTCTCTGGCTACTTATTCTATGCATGTGTCTTGAGGTTCAAGCTATGCTCAGAGAAGCTAAATCTTCTTCTCTGCTCCACTGATTCAACCACACACACCTTTACACACAGCTACTAGACATTTATATTCCATGTTAAAACTTTTCCAAAACATAACAGAGCAGGTCTTGCCTGCTAATCAGGCATGTGGGACTCACTCCTGGGGCTCTTGGAAGACCCCCATATATTAGGACTTTCCAGCTAAGAAGCTCCTACAGGTTTATCCATGGAGGAGAGAAGAGTTACCACTTTACTCTCTGTCCATAACCTGTCCTTTTTTAGGGGTTACCTGAAATGTTTGTACACTCACATGTGTAAGTAAGAGCTGGGAGAATACAAGAGACTCAGCAGTAATACCTTTCAGCAATAAAATAAGTTTCAGTGGGCCCCGATTTTGCAAATGTTTTTAGATCATGAAGACATGTGAGAAACCACAGTGTTTTCCTGCCTCAAAGTATAAGCTATGGTAATATCTTGAGACTGAAAGTCACTTTTTCCTAAAGCAAATTTTATGTGATCATCTGAATTCATAGGCTAACCTTGACAACAGTTTATTTTAACTGGAGAAGATTGACTATGTAGCTTTTCCTGGTGGTTATTAGGTTGAACATGTGTACATATATAATATGTAATATTTTGTATACATATATACATATATTGTATACATATATACATAATACAATATTATGTATATATTTTTCCTCTATCTAAACCATCTTGTATGATTTATTATTATGAATGTGTATACATATTATATTACATATAATATAATGATTTATTATATATAATATAATATGTATACACATTCATAATAAATCATACAAGATGGTTTAGATAGAGGAAAAATACAGAAAACTATTGGCACTGAGATTCTCAACTACATTTAATGCTTAAAAACTTATTTATAAACATAGGCTAAAGATAAATTTGTCATATTTGTATACTTTTACCAAAAGATCATTTACATGCACCTCAGGAGGTCTTCATATATATACCCACTGAATTAAGTTGAAACTGTGATTAAGAACTATCCAATTGAAAGCTTGTAAAACAAACCAATAATAGTAGTAATTATTTTATCTTAATACGGCATTTTAAAAACATACGCATTGTGCCACTTAATTTATGGCAACCCCACAAGACATAGCTAATTGGGGTATTTGTGGCTAAGCGAGATTCTTGGCTCTTAGCTTTGTTTTGTGGAAGTGGAACCTATGACTTTTTGAGGGAATGCACTCAAGAAAAACCTATAAATGAGGAAAGGATGCAAGGAAGAGCCAAGAAAGTATAAATTCTCAGGTAAAGTCTAACACCACAGAGTGCTCAGAAGCAAATCCTGCAGGACTGTACTCCCACTCCACCCTTAGAGGCAATGAATCTGATCTTATGTTCCTCCATATCAACCAAACACTGGCTACCTTTAGGAAAGGGATGGGGAGGGTGAAGTGGATCCTATCAACTCTGGACAATTCACTGGAGAAGGGAGGAAACTGTGAGTCATTAGCAATCAAAGGCTCCTTGAGGCTGGGAGATGGGAACACCAATCTAGGCAAAGGGGATCTGGGTAAGTCATAAGCAGTGTCTACTGCAGTGACTTAAGAGAAGGATATTTAAACCAAGGCTGAGAAATACATCATAATCTTCTGACTTTAAGCCAAATGCTCTTTCTTCTTTCCCTTCTCCTCCTTCTCCTCTATTTTCTCCTCCTCCTCTACCGCTCTCTCTCATTTGTTTTAAAAATAAATACCATTTATTATATCAGAATTTTTATAAGTTAGGATCTGGGCATGCTTTAGCTGGCTCATAGTATTTTGTAACGTTGCAATCAAGATGTTGACTTGGCCTGCAGTTTCATCTGAAGGCTCGACTTGTGGGTGTGTTTATGGGGAGTGGGGATCTTCTAACCTTACTCATATGATTGTTGGCAGAATTTGGTCCCTCACACATGAGCCTCTCCATAGGGTTCCCCCATGACTTAGCAGCTGATTTGACCCAGGATGAGTGATCCAAGAGAGAGAGAGTAACCAAGATGGAGACTACAGTCTTTTTATGTTAACCTCAAAAGAGATATGGTATCCCTTCTGCCATATTTTATGCATCAGAAACAAATTAATAAGTTCCTCCACATTCAAAAGGAGAGTTCCATGAGAATATGAATGCCAGCAGACAGAGATAACTGGGGG
Organism: Arctocebus calabarensis; assembly: GCA_963573935.1. Classification (NCBI taxonomy): domain Eukaryota; kingdom Metazoa; phylum Chordata; class Mammalia; order Primates; family Lorisidae; genus Arctocebus; species Arctocebus calabarensis. The sequence continues at coordinate 24,977 of CAUYON010184042.1, read as the reverse complement.
CCTTCTTAGAGGCTACGCATCACAGTTCACCTTCTGGCACCCAATAATATATCTTCCTCCCACATGCAAAATATACATACCCCTACCAACATTCCTAAAACTCTCATCTCATTAGAGCATCAGCTCAAAATCCAGAATCTCATCTAAATCAAGTCCAGGTGGAGATGAGTCTCCTCAGGTGTAGTTCCTTAATGGTATCTCCTTGAATAGAGTTCTGCTATATTTGCAGACCTGTGAACTTAAAGAGACAAGTTATCTGCTCCACGCACCTCATCCTACCATGGTGGGATGGGCAGATAATATAACTGCTATAGAAATTCCTGTTAAAAAGAAATTAAATAGGAGATACTAAGGAGTCATTGGTTCACAGAAATTCTGAAATCCGGTTGGCCAAACTTTGGTAGTTCTTTGTTCAAGTCCCATAATCTGGAAAGAATTCGCATGGCTGTATTCTCTGCCCTCTGGGATCTTGATTCCATCCTCTGAGTAGTCTTTACTTTTTTGTGTGAAAGGTAGCACCTACTCACCAGCTAAGTAGCTCCAAGAGCCTGTCTTCTGACAGAATTCTGGGGTTTCTAAGGCCTCTCCTCATTCTGAAATGTCTCTGTCTTCTTTAGTCAAGCTGATGATATCTCTGCATATATAACTCTTTTTTTTTTTTTTGAGACATTGTCTCACTATGTTGCCCTCTGTAGAGTGTTATAGCATCACAGCTCACAGCAACCTCAAACTCTTGGGCTTAAATGATTCTCTTGCCTCAGCCTCTCAAGTAGCTGGGACTACAGGCACTGGCCACAACGCTGAGCTGTTTTTTTTTTGAGACAGAGTCTCACTTTTTTGCCCTCAGTAGAGTGCTGTGGCATCACAGCTCACAGCAACCTCCACCTCCTTGGCTTAAGTGATTCTCTTGCCTCAGCCTCTCAAGCAGCTGGGACTACAGGGGCCTGCCACAATGCCCGGCTATTTTTTTTTGTTGCAGTTTGGCCAGGGCCGGGCTTGAACCTGGCACCCTCGGTATATGGGCCGGCACCCTACTCACTGAGCCAGAGGCACCGCCTGCCCAGCTATTTTTTTGTTGTAGTTGTCATTGTTGTTTAGCAGGCCTGGGCCTGGTTCGAAACCACCAACCCTGGTGTATGTGGCCGGTCCCCTAACCACAGAGCTACAGGCACCAAGCCTGCATATATAAGTCTTAAGAACTTTGTAGGTCTCCAGTGAATATTCTTGAAGTTCACTCTATTAGACAAAAGCTACGCACCGATATCATACACCTAAACTCTTCTTTTATGTTCGATTGAGAGTGTCTTGAGTCACTCCCTCCATCTCCTTAAAGGGCCTGTAGTATGACTGAAAGTACACTGAGTCATCACCTTGATTGAACAAAGGATTCAGCCATATCCTGGGTCTTATTTTTAAATCATGTTTTCCTGGCAGTGCCCTGGATTTGATCTTTGTTCAGAAGTTATTTAAATGTCCTTTTCACTTTACTGCAGCTGCTGTGTAACCCCTTGCAAATCATCTATTAGCATTAAATCATCTTGCTCCCACAAATAAACATCCTATGGGTTTCTGTAATACAAAGTACCTTTTTCTAAACAAATATCCGCAATATTGTCATAGTTCACATTTTATATACTGAAGCTGGACTAATTAGTATAAAACTATTATAGACATATAAAAATAAGGACACATGATTTAAGTGTCACATGAAATTTAAGGCAGAGTTTTTGCTTTTTTCCCAACTTTTGTTGGTTACCTATTCTGAATCACATGCTGGGTATGGTACACAAGGTAAGTTAGACACAATTTCCATCACTGAACAATTTGTAGACGTGATTTATTTCCATAAAATATTTTTGAAAACTTAAGTCCAGACCCATATTGTGCAATATGGTAGCTACTGACCACACATGGGTATTTAAATGTAAGTTTAAATTAATTAAGAATAAATTTAATAAAACATTCACTTCCCTAGTTGAATCTCAAGTGCTTAATAACCACATGTGGCTATTGGGAAAGTACAGAGATAGAACATTTCTATTGTTGCAGAAAGTTCCAAAGGATAGCACCACTCTAAAAGAAACCAGCATGATGAGCCTGTATCCTTGCTTTTAACATATTTGTTTCTCTTCCCCATAAGAAAAGAGCCAGAGATACTGGAGATATCAAGGAGATACTGACATGTTTATCAAATATTTCAACATGCTTCTTAATAAACACTGCTGTAAAGCCATGGATCCTATTAAATTTTTTCAGGTCACAGTCCCTTATCAAAATCTACCAACAGCTAGCAACATTTTCCCCAGGAAAGTATATTCATGTACCCAAAGTGATGTCCAGTTACAAGGAGTTGATGGACCCTCCAAAATCCTTCCATTAATTCTGTAGTAGGCCATTGTACTCAGGTTAAGAATCTGTACTGCAAAGTGAATTTTATTTTTCCATTTGTATGTAATATACAGTTAAATTTCTGATAATGTTAAAATTGCAGAACAATTATTATGGGAAAGAAAACTTTCTGACAAAGTATTAAGAATGCAGAACTATTGGGTCTTAGCCCAAACCCAACCCTGAGCTACAAATAGAACACAAGACCAACTAATCTTTGGGTCATGTATCATAATCAATAAAGAAACACATAGTTATAGCAAATTTGCTAAGTTTTTCATTAGTCTCAAATATCTTTCCCTCTGCCCACCTTACATTGAGAAACTTTATGGAGTGATAGAAGGAACCCTCTAGTAGCCTTCCAAAATCTAAATTCCTGATGTAATTTGAATGTATTTAATAGATATTATTTAAGAAGGACTTTGGTGCCTCAATGATCTTATCTACCTAGACATTCAGAATGAAAAGGTGGGGTTTAGTAGGCCAAGCAGATACTTTGAACTCTGGGGGAAAAAAGAGTGGCTAATTCTATGAAAATTTGTTGAATTAAAGGACGTTTTGCAAGGAGACCAGAATTATAAATGTAGTTGCCAGGTATGGCTGAGGGACAAAATCTTACATAGCTGTCAGTTTCTGATTTCTGAGCCAAATGTAGAATTTGTATTTGTGTGGAAGAAGCACCGAAGCATTCTTTCCAGAGTAGTAATCTGAAACATATGTGTACTGATTAATAGTTATGTCATAGTAAAACCTCAATTAGCAGAATTCTAGAGGCATGGCCTTTTACAAATAAAGAAGAGTTTACTAGGAAACTTCTCGTCTTCCCTTCCCCCTCCCTCTTTCTCTATTTTTCTTCTTCTTTTTTTTGGTTTTAACCCTGGGGTAAATCTTTTTTCCAATATGTATGAATTCCCTTTGCTGCTTTAGTAAGTACAGTCTACTGAATGTAAGTGAGTTTGTGCTTGATCTTACTGTATCCTTCAGGATGTCCATTTTGTAGACTGATCATCATGTTTTTATAGAAGTTGATGTATGATTTCAGACTGAAAATAAACTGGAAATTGGAGGGGGAGTGGCAGCTAATACCCATTTATTTTATTTTCATTTTTTTCTCTTATAAACAATAGGCAGAAAAATTTCTATTCATTTGTGTATTGGTTTGGATGCATTTGGTTGCAAGTAACAAACAATGCTTCTCACAGGGTCTTAAACTGAAAGGACATTTATTGTTGACCTAACAAGAAGAGTAACTTAAGATGTGAAAGATTGATTTAGTAGCTCAATGAGAGAATCATAGACCCCAGGTTGTTTTTCTTTCTTTCTTTTTCTTTTTTTGCAGTTTTTGGGAGGGGCCAGTTTGAACCCACCACCTCCAGTATATGGGGCCAGCGCCCCACTCCTTTGAGCCACAGGCACTGCCCCCCGGGTTGTTTTTCTCTATTCACTCTGCCATCCTCAGTTGAAAACCTTTAGTTCTGTGATATCGTGTGTCATGGTTGCAAAATGACTGTTGGAGATTTAGGCATTCATCCTCACAGAATAGACTCCAAAGTGGGAAGGAGAAAAGAGGAAAAGGACTTTTGTCCTTGTGCATTTTTCTCTTTTACCAGGAAGAAAATCTTTCCCATAATCAAAGCAGACTTCTGTTTACTTATCATTGTCTAGCATTGCTGTCTACTTGCCTATCGAAGGGACAATTGTTGGCAAGAGGAGTTAATTTTTGACTTAGAGTCATCAAGGTGCATTGCTTGTGGGGGTGGGGAGGTGAGTGGGAGGGAACACACGGTTGCTGAACATAACCTATGATCTTTTACTAAGAAGAAAGGGGAGAATGGCTGCTGAAAAGGCAACCAGCAGCTTCTGCCACATGCAGATTCTTTCTGTTGCATCTGCAGGGCCCAATCTTCCTTGGCATACTTGCTATTGCACAACGGAAAAGGCCATTTTGATGCCAAAGCCTGCTATCTCATTTGAAACTGCGGGAGCAGAAGGCAGCAAGGCCTAGTGAAAAGAGCACGGCAGATTTAAGGTCAAGCAGACTGAATTTGAATCTCTGATTTACTGCTTACTAGCTGCATAACCTTGACCAAGTAGTTTGCCTTTGAGGTTTAAATCTTGTAAGTCTAAGATAATATCAACTTTCCGGGGTTATTCTATAGATTTAATAAGATAATGCATAGAAATTGCCTAGCTTAGTACATATAGGCACCCAGTATGTGTTATTTCCCTTCCCATGTGGATTCAATTGCTCAGAAATCAGCTTGTATTCGACTGAGGAGATATGTCAATTAGGAAAAAGAATAAAAGGGCTCTAGCACGTTTTTTCTCCTTATTCATCCATATTCACATAAAATTTGCTCTTCCATTTTTTAAAAAAATATTTTAAAATTTTTATTATTTTTCTTTTTCCTTTGTGTTTGTTGGTCAGTGAACCCCTCTTCCGTCTTTAAAACACTTGTGGGTAGGTAGCACAGTGCCCCGTGTTAGGGAAGTATCCAGTTACTAAAAGAAACCTGCTGAACCCATACTCTCATTTCTTAACTGGTTTGCTTAATTATCTGTTAACATTTAAGGTAGGAAATAGGATCCTTTCCAGAAATTGTAAGCAGAAAGGAATTTAATGGAGGAAATATACTACCTACAAAATCAGAAGGCTGGAGCAATGGAAGTTGGGGAGTCTGCATTAAAGGTCAATAAGTACCATGAGTTCAATTCAGATGCGAGAAACTCCTATCATTCAAAGGTTAGGAAATTATTGCTACCGTGGCTATCCCCACTGTCAACATCACATCTTCCCTACCCCACATAGCTGATGAGCGGACGGTGGGCACAGTATCCCACTGATGCCCATTTCCTGTCTATACAGCTCTAAGAAAAAATTTCTTTAATCTTCCAAATTTCTAAAATGTAGGCCCATCTGCAATCTAGGGAGAAAAGCATCTAAGAACTGTATTTTTCCACCTTCCATCATCTGAAATACAGAGAAGAAGGATACAGAAGATGCTAAACGTGGGTGCCAAAAGACAATCTTTAGCACAGCTCATTTATTCGTACATATTTACATAATAATAGCTTATTCTGCAAAGGATCTATGGTAGAAAGGTACCCGCTATATTTATTTTAAATATTTCTTTGTGGTTTCTTATTCTAAGCTTTGAAGAACTGGTCATATTATTTGAACACCTACAAAGTTATACTTGACAAAATTTCTTTCCTCAAAAATGTGAAAGTCTAGTTCACCAAGGAGATTGTACATAGCCATTGTTGGTGGTGGACAGTCACTATTATGTGTTTGTTGACAGTGATGCTTTTGTGGCACAGCAGAAGATGAGGTTGCTAGGGGACTGGGGCTGCCTTGTTCAGCATTCATAGGCAGGCTGAGTATTGAGAATCTTAGCTTCTTGGTCACTTTCAGTGTGGAAAATGTCAATTGTCAATCGTGCAGGCCCTCTCTGACCGTGAGACATACATTTCCAAGGTTGCCTAGGTCAGCTACATTTCCGTGCTGGGCGTCCTTTCCCAGAATATGTGAAAATAGATGTCTTCTTCAAGCCTGGCTTAGGACCTCAACTGTGATGGGGAGGAACAGCCCATTCTAAGTACCTTGGGAATTGCATTCATTACTATTTACTCCAAAATGCATTCTCATTCTCATTGTGCCTCAGAGCCCTTTGAAACATTACCTTTCTATTACAATTACTTTTGAAATAGACGTCAATTCAAACAATTAACATGTTTTGATATAAACCCTTATCTTTTTCAGAGGTTTCCTGCCTATCAGCGCTAATTAACGACAGTGCCTATTTATTGCCTTAGAAGCACAGGGTTAGACATAGTGGTTCTCAACCTGTGGGTCATGACCCCTTTGGGGGTTGAACAACCCTTTCACAGGGGTAGCCTAAATATATCCTGCCTATCAGATATTTACATTATGATTCATAACAGTAGCAAAATTAGAGTTATGAAGTAGCAACGAAAATAATTTTATGGTTGAGGTCACCACCACATGAGGAACTGTGTTAAAGGGTCATGGCATTAGGAAGGTTGAGAACCACTGTGCTAGAGGTTGTAAGACCTAAGTCTAATTTCAGTGAGGGCCAATTTAATGAAACTAAGTTCCACAGAAGTTCAGAGAAGGGAGGGCTTCCAGACTTTTAAGACTTTCTGCTCTCCATCTCTGGGGAATTTAGTATAGAGCTTTTTTTATTTTAAATGAACTTTTCATTTTAGAATAGTTTTAGTTTTATGGAGAAGTTGAGAAGATGGAACAGAGAGTTCCCATATATCAGACACTCAGTTTTCTCTATTAGTAATGCCTGACATTAGCATGGCATGGCACATTATTCACAACTAATGTACCAGTATTGATGAATTATTATTAACTAGAGTCCATCCTTCATTCAGATTATATTTTTATGTTTCAGGGTTCCAGCCAGGATACCACATTGCAATTAGTGATCATATCTCCTTGCTTAGCCCTGACAATTTCCCAAACTTCTCTCTCTCTCTCTTTTTTTTTTTTTGATTATCTTCTTTACAATTTTGAAGAGTACTTTTCAGGTATTTTACAGAATATCCTTCAGTTGGGATTGGTCTGATGTACTTCTCACAATTAGACTGGGGGTTGTGTGTGTTTGGAAAGAAGACCACAGAGGTGAAGTGTTATTTTCATCACATCACATCAAAGGTACACTCTGTCAACATGACTGAGCACTGTTGATGTTGACCTTGATCAGCTGACTGAGGTCGTGTTTGTCAGGTTTCTCTATTGTAAACTTACTCTTTCTTCTCCCCCTTTCCCATATTGTACTTCTTGGAAAGAAGTTCTATATACAGGTTTGCTCTACCTCCTTGATGGAAGAAAACCTGCATAACTTATTTGTAATTCATCTGTACCAGAGATTTGTCTATTTTGTATTTAATTATTTACTTATTTAATCAATCATTCATTTACACAAGTATGATTATTTTATATTTTGAGTTATAATTCAATACTATTTTATTTATTTTGTTGCTCAAATTGTTTCAGTTTTGGTCACTGGAAGCTTTTTAAGTTGGCTTCTGTGTCCCTTTAACACACCTCCATTGTGTATGTGTGTGTCTGTCTGTGTCTTTAGCACATCTTTACTTTCTGGCAATACAAGATGCTCCAGGTTCATCTTATATAATTTTTAACCCCAGTGCTAGAATCAGCCATTTCTTCAAGGAGCCCTGTTTCATTGTAGTAGAAGATGGTATTTAGAAGCCAAGATCTGAACTCTGGTTGTTTCTCCTAGATCCTCAGTGAACAAGTGCATCTATACACACATATCTGAATTTATTTGTATATTTATCTCAGCCTGGTTTTTAGGAGAAAGTTTAAGCTAGAAAAAATGGATTTGTTAACAGTACATGGGGTATAGTTTGAGTCAAGTATATGAGTGAGACAGCCCAGAGAAAGACTCTGTAAATACCTAGATGTAAATGACCAATAGTGGACTTCTGAGAAATACTTATGACTAAATGGGAGGCTGATGAAAAGACACTGTATAAAGAGCCTGTTCAGGAAGAAGGAAGAGAATGAGGAGGGAGTTGTCATTTGGAAGCCAGTACAGAAGTTCTGGCTTTGTGGAATGGATGGGTGGTCATTCATACTAGATGCTGTAAATTCCATAGACAAGTTAACCAGAGTGACAACTGAGGGGAAAGTGTGTGTGTGTGTGTGTGTGTGTATAAGGGGGGGGGTTGCTGCTAATGTGTCTGGTGTTTTTTTTTTTTTTTTAATTCAGATGAAATTCACAGGCAGCTCTATTATTTACTTGGAATAGATTCCCAGAAGTAGAATGACTGGATCAAAGAGTTTGAGCATGGGCTTTTGATTCATGTTGCTTATCTGGTTTTAACGTTCACTTTTTGGTATGAAATAATGAATAGTTTATAATTTTATACAGGTCTGGGTGGCCAGAGACAAAGTGAGGAATTCTACAAAAATGCAGAACACAGAACTGGGCTTCTCTAATTGGGGGATCTTTCTCAAATGGACATGGTCCGATTGTCATCACCTCCCCACTTTCAATTTCCAAACTCTACATCTCTCATCTAGAATACAAGTGGAACAGGGACCACTACTCATTAGCTCACTTTGCAGGAGGATTCGAATAACTTTACAGGAGAGTGTCCTTGTCTGTTATGGTTTTAGGTCACTCTAGCTAAATATGTGACCAACAGGGTACTAACTCAAGGGTCAGTGACTAGACTATGGAGTCTGGGGGGAAGTTCCTGAATTTAAGATTACTGTTTTGAAGTCTGGGACCTGCTACCACTTCAAGGGTTAAGGATTCACTACTCACTGGAATTCAATATTTAATAGTCTAAACACAATACAGCTCCAAATTCCAAATGAGTTAAATTAAAATAATATATAGACTTTTCTGAGGCTGTGGCTCATTAAGAAATTTTATTTTAGCCATGCCTTGGTGAGAGGTTCTAAATAAGTATCCACATTATCTATTTTAATCCTCATTTCCTACAAATACTGTATCCCAAAGTGGCTTTGTATCTCTTTTGTCATTAAGATAAGACATTTTATTTATCTCGTTATTCACCACCCAAATTCACTTTCTAGATGGACTGGTTTTCAGGTACCATGAACACCTGTTCTACTGGGTTTTCTTTGACGGCTAGAGAAACCGTGGGCTGTGTCTGATGCACATGATTTATTGTGTCTCCCTGGCATGAGATTCATATACATTGGCATCTTCTCAGAGTGAAGTCGACTCTCTCTCTTTTCCTATTCCAGAATTTTAGTTGGCATGTGCTGATTCCAAAATAGTTTGAGGCTCATTTTGATTGACCGTGACAGTATCAGCCCAGCCAGATTCACTCTGAGAGGTCCCCTGTTCCTTCATGAATGGTCATAGAAGCTTTTGCTCTTGGTTCTGCATTCTAATAGCACCTCTTGCATGGACTGTGCCAAAGCAATGCTTTGAAATATGCGTCCATACCATGTGGCTTTTCTTGCTGCAGTTTCTGTTCTTTTTTGTTGTAGGATCGGGAGACTCGCCGCTAGAAGACGATGAAGTCGGGTATTCACACCCTAGATATAAAGGTGACTGCTTTGCTAATGTGCTAATGAGGACCTGCTGATGCCAGGAGAACTTTCCTTTTTGCCCTGCGGAACAGACTGTAATAAAGTGACCAGACAATGCATTTAAGTTCTAATAACCATCCAGAAAAAAAAAAAAACTATTTTTAAAAGTAAATACACATTTACTTCCATTCTTAAAAAAAGGAAACCAAAAGTGTTTGGAAATCTCTGAAATGCTGTCCTTCAGCATTCCAATGGTCATTTTATTCTCCTAAATTTCTTTGCTGTCCTCACTTCTGCAAAGGCAAGTTCTAGCTGATGAAAGTGAAAATCAAGCTGTGAGTTCTGCCTGATTCATACATTACAGCCAGAATTGTCCAGAGTAAAGGACAAATCTGAACCAGTGCTGCTAATGTGCTGAGATGAATGGGGAATGAGAAAACTTGATTTTCATAAGCTCATTTCATCATGCTCTTTCTGAGCCCAGCATGGCTCCCAAAATGATAAGTTAAAGTGTGTTGCTCAAATGAAACTTAAGTTAATGATAAAGAACTCCATCTCTACACACTTACAGCAATCTACTCCACAGCAGGTATAAAACGCATAATCAAGAATCTTCTATGCAGGCTCAGGTAAGTATGCCCACAAATATTTCTACTGGTGAAGCATGTCTCTGAAGCTTAGAGAGCCCTGGGGAAAATGAAGGTAAAATTAGATTCTTTCTCTCTGAATCTGGTTCTTCTTGCAGTGGAGGAAGAATTTAAAGAAAATTGGTTAACAATTGCACCCTTGTGGCATTTTGCCCAGAAAATTTGTCCAAACTTGGGCAAGATGACACTGCCCTGCTCTGCTGTGATGTGTCTGAGCTGTAGGAGAGTCAGAATAGTATTGATCAGCTTTTGGCTAGAGACTGTCCTTCATTTGTTTTCCATGCAAATGAACAATCTTTCTAATATAATGACTGATGCCTGGGGCCTACATCCAGGTGTGTTTCTTGCCATAGACAAAATTTGTTTGTGACTTGTGAATGCAAATTCCTATAGATTCTATCTTCACAGCCTCAGGAATTAACCAGTCAAACAAAGCACAAACATGTTAATCAGGTGGGTTGGGTAAGGAGATGTTCTGATTCATAAAACTTCTTAGCTAATTGAGGATTTTTAAAAGTATCTCTTTTTTCTTTTTGGTCCCTTGTTGAAAAATCTTCCTAAAACACATACACACACAGGTGATTACTCGTGTTTACAGTAAGTGTTGCCTAGTGCCCAGTGGTCATTTTTTCTGGTGTCCATCTTCTCTTCATGGCATTGTAGGTGTGGCAGGTGGACTAGAAGGCCATAATATGTGCCTGCCCTAGAACTTCCCCTCAGTGTTTAAGAACAAATCCTCCATAGGAAATTGTCTAGATTGTGAGTTAACTCGCTTGCCTGGAGTGATCAGTTTACTATGTGTACATATATAAAAGCATAACTTTTTTTTTTACGTTTTTAGTTTTAAAAGTTAGAGGCAAACCATTATTAACTGAGGGTTTAGCTCTAGACTCTCAGGCCCCTGCAAAGTGCCCAGCACAGAGTATATTAATTACTCAGTAAGTGGTTTTGAATTACATTTAAGTAAAAAAAAGAAAGAGATTGAGGGTGGCACCTGTGGCTCAAAGGAGTAGGGTGCTGGCCCCATATACCAGAGGTGGTGGATTCAAACCTGGCCCCAACCAAAAACTGCAAAAAAAAAAAGAGATTGAAACTTAGCCAGCATTTACGGTGTTCCCAGTATGGAGGCAGTGTTGCTTTTGTTTCTTTAACTTGGAATACCATTATACAGAGGTACAGTTGGCTATTTTAAATGGCACACGGACTTCATGGACACCTTTATATTTACAGTAGCTGAGGAAGGTATGAAGATATAGATCAATGTTATCCCTGTTTCCAGATGAAGGAACCAAGAATTATAGAGAGCACATGACTTGCCCAGAGTCACACAGCTACCGCTTGTGACATTTGGTTCTAAACAGGTGTTGTGGCCCACACCCAGAGCTCCCTAGTGGCTTCTCATTTGTCTCCTAGGCAACGCTGCCTACCCCAGGAACTCCAGTTAACTGGAATGCTTGCCATGTCAGCCCAGAAGGATGAAAAAGCTTCCTGGAATAATTGATTTACATTTGTCCTTCGGAAACTGTCTTACCTGAAGCAGCACAAGAACTACCTTTTTCTAAACCTATGTGGTAAACATTTTGTTAATTCACTTTCACTCACGGTGCTTGCATGCACTTTAAATTCAAGTCACTCATTGACATTTTAATTACTATCACTGCAGAGCTGTTGAACTGTGAAAATAGTGTCCAAAGATTTGTCTTGGAAAGTAATCCAAAGGAAATTCCTTTTGCAAATATAATGGAAACAACATTTTTTGCACATGTTGACAACAGTACAGCTTTTCTTTGTGTGGCCAGCCACCATGGCCAGGAGAATTGGAAGACTCAGAAATGGGGGGCAAAAAATCAAATCGCATGTTGCATTGAAACATGCAAATTTATGCATTTAACAGCAGGTCATATATATATCCAGAAGCCCTTTCTTATCCAAGGTTTCACTTTCTGTGGTGTCAGTTACCCACAGTCAACCATAGTCTGAGAGATTTTGAGAGAAATGGGGTGGGAGGAGAGAAACATTCACATAACTTCATTACAGTTTATTGTTATCATTATTCTATTTGATAATTAGTCATTGTTAATCTATTAGCATGCATGACTTATAATTAAACTTCATCACAGGAATGTTCATATAGGACAAACAGGGCATGTTATAGGATTTAGTACTACTGGCTGTTTCAGGCTCTGGGATCTTGGAACATATGTCCTCAGATAAGTGACTACTATATATCACAGATATATGTAGTCCATACAGATTATGTGTATTAACCCTTAGAGGAAGAAAACTTTTGTCTGTAGGCCTGTGGTGCACTCCTGCTCAATGTCATCAGCTCCAGGTTAAACCCTCAGGATACCAAAGTCCAAGGAATATTGCTCGAGTCCTGAGTTTAGGATGCACTTGAAACTGTCTTCAAAACATCATATGATGAACGTATTAGCCAATAGCAATGCTAAAGCACAAAAGTAAACCAGTGGACTACGTGCAAGACCCAGACAGCACTGCTGATTTTCAGTTGCTGCAAAGCAATCACACACAGATCCTCAGAAAAGTCGTGAAGTAAAACAGGATGTGTTCTCCTTTTGGGCCACATGGTGGCGCACGTGCCCCACTCACTGACAACAGAGGTACTGGGGTGGAGTGATGCGCCAGGCGGCAGCAGGGAAGTGGCTTCTGTTCACAAGCCCGGCAGGTTTGAAGGAGGTCATCATTGGTCCCCCGATTGTGGGAAATTGGTTCAGTGGCCACTGTGGGAACTTCCCCTCTGAGGAGTCTGTGTTGCCCTTGTATGTTACGGATTCCAAAGAGCACTTTCCAAAGGCATGGAAGGTGGGAGGAAGTTCTTCTGATTTAGTAGTGTCATCCTTGCTGTGCTCTGGGCAACTCTGAGGCCAAAATCAAAACACCTGAAACTTTGCCATCTGGGGAGGGTGTCAGGTGTCACTCTGTTACCTAAATGGAGCATAGCTGGGGACTTCTGAAAGGGGGGGCTGCTTCCCTATGGGGAGCAATTGTTCTGTGACTTTAAGCCACGATCATACCCTGTTGCAAAAACCTGGAAATTGTATGTAGCTTCATTTAAATTAATTAACAACATTATTATTAATTTTTACAGAGAATATGTATACAGCTCAAAAGAAACCTAAATTAAAAAATTATTGACCCCCCCATTTATGGATGGCTGATGGCGGGGGTTAGGATTCACAATGATATTGATTGTCCTCAAAAGATTTATGTATCTAGTTAAGGGAAATACTGGGGAAAAAAACAACCAAGCATTTATTGAACATATACTGTGTGCTAGGCACTGTGCTGGACGCTGGATATGCATTTTTTATTTAGTCTTTACAACAGGCCTATGGCATGGGTTTAGGTATTGACTCAGAGAGATTAGGTAACTTGTCCAAGATCACATAGCTAGTTATGGAGGAACTCAGTTCGGATTCATATTCAGATATGTCTGATACCTGGTCTCTTGATCATAATGTTCATACCCAGAGACACCTAAGAAAACATGGGGCCCTATTTAGAGGTCCAAAATTTGGAATGAAGCCAACCTGGGATGGTGAGAGTGATGGGATGCATTTTCTGAAGATGTCACTTCCTGTCCGCCTCCTCTTTTTGTTTCTGCTACCTACAGATACCCCATGGTGCTCCCCCATCAAGGTGAAGTATGGGGATGTGTATTGCAGGGCCCCTCAAGGAGGCTACTACAAAACAGCCCTGGGAACCAGATGCGACATTCGCTGCCGGAAGGGCTACGAGCTGCATGGCTCTTCACAGCTGATCTGCCAGTCAAACAAACGGTGGTCTGACAAGGTCATCTGTAAACGTGAGTAGCCGAGCCCTGTGTGGGGTCCTCAGGAACACTGAGGACCAAAGTTCTTTTGCTCTGATATTTGGGCTTTTCACCAACTGTAGATGAGAAAACTAGTGAGCAGAGGCCAGTAGGTTTTCTGAGATACGTAGACATGAGATGGCTCTGTTCGGGGTGAAGGTCATGATCAGATGTTTGGAAAGAGGGGAGAGAAGAGAATTGTTCAGCAGACGGGTTCAGTAAGTGCTGAGTCCTGAAAAGGTTTTGGGATTTAAGAAACAAATAAGACACACACACACAGGCTCTGCCATGAAGGGCCTTGCAGAGCAGCGCCAGAAAAAGCAGGGCAGAGATGTAAACCCGGACATAAGTTACAAAAGTCGTACCAGGTCAGGGACTTATGGTAGCAGATTAAAGAAGTGTTCTTCCCCTAGGAATATGGCATAGAGAAGCAGGAAGCAGGCAAGCGTTGCTGAAGAAGTGATGCTTACTCATGAAAGGAAGTGTGCCTCAGAGGAGAAGGTTCTACATTTCAGGAGCTGACTTTTAGCTTCATGACAACTCATATCTCATTTATAAAACTGCAAATGCTACAGCCGGGTTGAAGCACATTTTAGATGCTTTTGTTGTTCAAAACAGCAGCCACTTTTAAAGCTCCTATTGTTTGCTGAGCAGTTCACATACATTTTGCAACAATACTATAAATAGGGGTGCCATTGTTTTAACTTTCATGTTGGAGAAACTGAGGCATCAGGGTGCAGCCATGTGACCCAGACTATGTAGACTATGCAACTAGATGACTACAATGGACACTTGGCAGTGTTTCACCCAGATCTTTTGGGTGCCTGGTCTCCAGTTCCATGGATCTTCCCCTTTCAGCTTCTAAGTACTCTGCTCTTGCAAAGACTTGCACCTCAAACCTTCCTTGGATGAAGAAGAAACTTTGCTCCTTCAGAGGACTGTGCTTGCTGGCTCTCTCTGACCCTACAAAGCATCTCCCAAGGGTAGTCTATAGTGGCCTAGTGACTGACTGGTAAATGATTATGAAAGCCCAGCTTCTTTGCCTGGGGGCCAGACAGGACAGACCAAAGCGGTCACTCCAGAGGTCCTCTGCAGGATCAGCCTGAGGCTGACTTTGCCTGAGATCTCACCGTGCTTGGCTTCCTCCCCTTACCTATCCAGCGTCTTCTTACCCACTCACTGATCTCCCTGAGAACACTGTCTTACTAAATCACTTGCATGGGCATTTTTTTTTTTTTTTTTTGGCTAATCAGCTTCCATTAGTGTTTATTTATTTAATGTGTGGCCCAAGACTCTTCACTAAATCATTTTCAAAAAAAATACAAATCTGTATTTCAGGGTTTGCTTCTAAGGAACCAACCCAAGCCAGTCTGATGTGAAACTTGGTGTCTATTCTGTGTGACATACAGCCACTTATTCTTTCTCCAATTCCATTGATTGTATTTACATTCACTTTTCCCTCTATGCTTGAGAGTTTCTTGGCTCTAAAACTCTATGGGCAAAAATTAGAAGTGCTGACTATCTGATTTTTTCCTTTCTCAGAAAAGCGATGTCCTACCCTTTCCATGCCAGCAAATGGAGGGTTTAAGTGTGTAGATGGTGCCTACTTCAACTCCCGGTGTGAGTATTATTGTTCTCCAGGATACACTCTGAAAGGGGAGTGGACAGTCACGTGTATGGACAACAAGGCCTGGAGTGGCAGACCAGCCTCCTGTGTGGGTAAGAAATGCCTCTCCCCTCAGGGGACACATGCTTTGGGAGGAGCACGATTAGTGGACTTGAATGGGAGCATTAGTATTCTGTGTGTGTGAAACACCAGCTTTGAGTAGCTCTCTTCATTCCTGGTTCTCTGGCTCAGCACTAGACCTAACCTCAGTCTTAATCCTAGAGCAGACTTTTCTTAGATAATGGCTTCCATCTGACTTTTGTGTCTTTCTTGGTTTGCTGCTGAGGCAGCAATAGCCTAGCAGATGTGTGGCACACTCCTGCTGATTTAGTTCAGGGGTCTGTCCTGTAATATTGAGCAGAGTTATTGACACTTGCAGGGACAGTCCTGCAGAGAGCATCTATGTGTCAAAGAGGATACTACAAAACAGCCCTGGGAACCAGGTGCGACAGTTCCTTTGTCACCAACTCTAGTGGTCAGCAAGCACTCAGCTTGCTTAGCTAGAAGGGATTTGGATATTTTCCCTTACTCTGGGTTTGTTGAGCAGGGAGTAGTTCTCATCGTGTGGTCTTGGGAAGAGCAGGGGCAGCAGCATCCCCTGGGAACTGCTTAGAAATGCAAATTCTTATCCCTCCTCCACACCTGCTAAGTCCGAGACTCAGGGTGGGGCCCCTGGGATTTGTGCTTTAATGAACCAGCCAAGGAATCTGAGGTGCTCTGAGAGCCGCTGACCTAAGGGCTGCTTCTCTAACTTTATTGTGCAGAGGAACCCTCTGGGGACCTTGGTAAAAATGCAGATTCTAATTCATAATGCAGGTCTGGGGTGAGGGGGCTGGGATTCTGCTAGACCATGCTTTACCAGGGGTGTTCAAACTTCTTTTTTCCCCTCTGCCACATATTGGAAGATGAAGAGTTGTCTTGGGCCACACATTAAATAAATAAACATTAACGGAGCTGATTAGCAAAAAAAGGGGGTGGGGCAGTGCCTGTGGCTCAAAGGAGTAGGGTGCCTGCCCCATATACTGGAGGTGGTGGGTTCAAACTCAGCCCCGGCCAAAAACTGCAAAAAAGAAAAAAGAAAAAGAAAAGAAAGAAAGAAAAAAAGGTCCATGCATACTTTTCATATATCCAACATCAGTGATAAGAAAAAAAAAATTCTCACAAAATCAGCATGTGGCCTGCCCACGGCCTTAGGTTGGACACCCCTTGGGCCAAGTTAGGGCAAAGTTCCTGAACCTGAGCACTATGGAGGCTGGATAATTGTTGTAGGTTTCTGTCCTTTTGTTAGCAGCATTCTTGGATTTTACCAATTAGGTACCAGGACCACTGCCCCCATCAAGGTATGACAACCAAAACTGTTCCCAGATGTTTTCAAATGACTTTAGAGGAGAGGGGAGAAAAATCACTCCCTACTGAGAATCCCTGGTCTGGGGTGGTGCATGCTCACCCTGGCTGATGATTAGAATCACCTGGGTATCTTTTAGGATCTAACCATGCCTAAGTCCTACCCTAGAGATTCTGATTCAGTTTTCATGTGGAGCTAAGATCCAGGGTCATTGTCTGATATCAGTGGTTTTCAAAGTGTGGTCTCTAGACCAGCGGCATCACCTGAGAACTGTTAGAAATGGAAATTTCCAGACCCACCTGAGACCTACATGATTACAGATTCTGGGGTGGGGATTAGTGATCTGTATTCCTGGAAACACTTCAGGGTGTTCTGATACATGCTAAAGTTTAAGAACCTGCCTTAGAAAGTCAAATTTGGAAAGTACCTTTACACTGAAAATATCGCCCTTGAACCAGCAGCCTCAGCATCAGAAATGAGCTTGTTAGACATGTAGAATCCTGGGCCCCATTCCAGATCGGAAAATCAAAATCCACATTTTAAGAAGATCTCCAGGGGATTGGAATTAAACATTGAGTAGTACTGCTCTAGGGTCATGGTTTTCAACACTGGCTGCCATTGGGATCTGAGTCTCCCAGGCACTGGTATATTTAGAACCTCCTCCAAGTGGTTGAGAACTACTACCACAGGGGATCACTTACTGATAAAGTGTCAGAGCTGCCAGGGTCTTCCCTTAGCAAAGATTCTAATCCCCATTTTACAGATGAGGCCTGAGAAGTTGCCTGATTTACTCAAGGTTGCAAAAAGACAAGCCTGGATCTAAGACTCCAGGTTCTCAGGCCTAAACTTCCTGAATCTGAGGATGGCTCTGGTACTAAGGTGCTAGGGCAGCTGGCCATAGGAACCTGGATCCTGCCTGGCTTTGATCTGCCCATCCTCCAGAGAACGATTTAGCTCAGTCTGCTAGTGTGCCTTACCTCTAGGACTCCTTTCTGATCACTCAGTATCTGGGGTGGTTACTTCAGGAGTAAGACTGAAATCTGATGCTAACTGCTGGGGACCAACATGAGACAACTCCTCTGGGCTCTACCCAGGGGTATCTTCACGATGGCCTCTTTGTCTGTTGCAGTGGTTCTCAACCTGTTGGTTGCAACTCACAGGAACTGTATTAAAGAGCTGCGGCATTAGGAATGTTGAGAACCACTGGTCTATTGTCTTTTCTGGCAGCATCAGCCATTTTCAATCTGAAGTTACGTGGTAAATGAACTATAACAAAAGGGACCGGGCTGAAAATGTGATCAAAATTCTTCTATATCAGAGTCATGGCCTGGACCATACCTTGTATCCATTTGACAAGAGTAATAGGTCTGAGTAAATAATCAGATAACTGACTCAGATTTATTCTGCCCTACTCTTCTAGTATTTAGGTAAGCATTGGTCAGTGATCAGTAAAACAGAAACCGCTCAAGGTATTTCAAATAGGGAAATTTAATAGAAGAAATTAGTCACAAAAATTTAGAAGAACTGGAGGTAGAAAAGAGGAAAAATGCTGTTTCAGAGATTAGTTACAACAAGAAGCCACTACCCACCAAGGACTGGAGGAGCAAAAGTGGGGTGATAGTGTTACCCAAAAGTCCATAAGCCCAAACTGATGCTGAAATTTCTGTAATTGACACAGTGAGATGGAAATCAGGAGGCCAGAAAACTCTCATTGAAGCTGCTACCAGAAGCATAATGGTGTCTATCTCCTTCTTGCCTTCACATCTCTTGAGAGCACCTCCCGTTGGCAGACCTACCTGGCACCCATCTGGCAAAAGCATCTGCAGAAATATAATTTTAGACTTTACTCCTGGCAATAAAGGAGAGATTATAGAAAAACTGACTACCAATAGAGTATTAGGCACAGCAGCCTGTTAGAGGTTTTTGACTTCTTCCGAATCTTGCAGTGCTCATTGAAAAAGGACTTGGCCAACTGGTGCCGGCAGAATGGGGCTGAGGTTGTGAACTCTGGACATGCTCCTCTTGAACGACACGGTGTAAAGCCAGATGTTCAGGTTAGAAGGGCACCTCGCGGATCTTGCTTTCAGTATCTCCCCCTTTTTTTGGTATGTGTAAGCTAGCTCTTTAAAACAAATAAAAAAACATCAATACTCCTTCATATGAGAAGGGGCAGAATTGTAATGGTGGGAGGAAAGGAAAAGCTGAAAAATCTTTCTGCTAAAAAAGCTTTGGCAGAGCCTCTAGGGATCATACTGTTCAGATTTTTAGATTGTATAAAACAATGGAAAGAAACTGCTGATTGTTCTCAAATAGCAACAAGCTTGTCTTAAGCTAGACCAGATGGGCCTGGAACCTTCCCAGAGGGACAAATTTCAAGGGATTTCTCATACTATTTGCCCAGAAAGGGTTCAGGCATATTTAGGGAAAGGGACAATGTGCATGCAATTAGGAGGGAGTGGAAAAGGGGGGTATAGTGAGCAAGAGAGTTTAGAGCTTCCAGAGAGAGAGAGAGAGAGAGAGAGAGAGAGATATGAAGCAAGCAAACAATTCTTTCTTTGATTTTGGTGACAGTTAAACTGGAGTTTGTCCGAACTGTAATTTGCTCCTGGGGTATCATTTACTCATTTGCCTTTAAATGTATCAAATTAGTTTAATAAATTTGTTTTTATGTTGGCAGGGCTGGGGGTCTTTTTGCTGTTTCAGAACCTCAGCCTATTTTAGGAGCTGACACATGGTGCCTGAGTAGTTCCCAGATTTCCACATAACCTTGAACAGTGCATCTTGGCCAAAGCTGTGCTGAGTGCTGAGAAAGTTGCCCCAGTTCTCTTCTAGACCAGGAGAGGAGAAAAAAATCTGGGGTGGCTCTGTGGTGGTCAATTCTGTGGTCTGGCTAATTTGAAAGTATCATGAGTTCAAATTAATTCTGTTATGCAGACCACACTCTGGCAGTGGACTCAAATTCATGGCTATTTTAGAAACAGATGTAGATAAAAATAAGTCGATGTAGGAGAAAAAACATACTGCAAATTATAGGAGGGTAAAGTAGTTAGAGAGCCACAACCTCCACTAATATATATATATATATTAAACTTAGAATGTAACCACTATTGTTTTAGGGGAATATTTTTTCTTTATTTCCATTTTTAGTTATTTTTGGTTATATTGGCATTTAGATAGAACAATGGATAGTTGGAATTACAATAAGTCCAGATTTTGAGCAGATGCATGATCTTCCCTTTAGACTAACACTTCTTCCCAGGCCAAAGCAGAAACGAACAAACAAAAAAAATAAAGGTAATTTTAAGACCATGGACAATATCTTTTGACATGCAGAGAATACCTATTTAATTGCTTTAACAAAGGATGATGCACAAGCCAGCTTGGTTTTTGCAGTTGTTTTCTTTTTATTTTATATTTTCTACAGAGTACAAAAGATGGAGATTTATTAACAGAAAAACATTTTAGAATAAACAATTTCTGAGACTTAACATATGCAAAGTGATGGCATACTTTTCTTGCTTCCCAACCATCTGAGAGCCAATGATCCATAAGAACACTTGCTAGGCTGCACTGAATTATTCAGTTGATGATACGAACATCATATGCATTGCTGCATATGATCTTAAATTGTGCAAACTTTTTCCTGGGTTGACAAATAACATAGTATTCTGCAGATTTTCCAGGAAGCTGGTTTGAGCTTTAAAATAACTTGATTGATTGAGATAGTGATCTACTTTTTATCTTCCATGATTTGTTAGTACAACCTGAACAGGAAATTTTTAGTGTTCCTCTCAAATATAAATGTATCATCAATGAATTTTTAGTTGGGCTTCTTTCTGCTGAAGATAGTGACTTTTGGAGGCAAAGTCTCAGTATGTTGCCCAAGCTGGTCTCAAACTCCTGGATTCCAGTGATTTCCACACCTCAGTCTGCCAAGTGCCTGAGACTGTAGGCTCATGCCACTGTGCCTGGCTAACATGGGATCTTTAATTGTGGATTTCATTGTTTCTCTTTTATCCCCTTTTGTCCTTTTTGGAAAAATGTCTAAAATATTGGATGGCTCCAAAGAAACACAACTCCTTCCTAGAGCCATCTACAGGGATTATACTCTTGCTGGTGGAAGCAAACAATTGGGCAAGTTTTCAACGGCCAGGTTTCCTCTGCCTTTGACACAGTCACTCTCTTCCTATGCCCCTATGAAACAAACTTTTCCCTTCTCCAGCGCCGATCTTAGATTATTTTATATTTGTATCAGTGATTTATTGCTGCACAACAGACCATCCAAAATTTAGTGGTTTCAAACAACAATGTCATTGCTTTGGGTTGGAAATTTGGGCAGGGATTCCCGGGGATGGCTTGCCTCTGCTGTACATAGTAATGGCTGAGGTGACTGAACTGGGGCTGGAGGATCCAATATGGCTTCTCTCTCACATCTGGTACCTCTGTAGGGGGAAGCTATACTGGGTTGGGTCTGGCTGAGTCTCATTCTATCTCTTTCACTTTATTTTATTATTATTATTATTTTGTTATTTCAGATTAATGTGAGGATACAAACAATTAGGTTTCAATATTTGCATTTGCTAGGTAAAGTCCCCCACCCCAGGTATGCCATATATCCTTACATTGTGCCCATTAAGTGGGAGCACACTAATCCTCCTCCCTCTTCCCCCCTCCCTGCTCACTGCTTCCCCCTCCCATGAACTTGAATTGAATTGAGGTTTTTTTTCTCTTGTGTGGGCATGTATTAGACTGTCTACTGGCTTCATATTAGTATTGAGTATAATGGATAATTGCTTTTCCGTTCTTGTGATACTTTACTAAGAAGAATGTGCTTCAACTCCATCCGGCTTAATACAAAAGTAAAGTCCCCTTCTTTTTATGGTTGAATAGTATTCTATGGTATACATATACCACAGTTTATTAATCCATTCCTGGGTAAATGGGCCTTTAGGTTGTTTCCACATCTTGGTGATTATAAATTGAGCTATGATAAATAATCTAGTGCAAATGTCTTTGTGATAAAATGACCTTTTTTTCCTTCTGGGTAGATGTCTAGTAATGGGAGTGCAGGATCGAGTGGAAGGTATATTTTGAATTCTTTAAGGATTCTCCATACTTCTTTCCAAAGAGGCTGTATTAGTTTTCAGTCCCATCAACAGTGTAAAAGTGTTCCCTTCTCTCTCCACATCATGCCAGCATCTGCAGCTTTGGGAATTGTGATGTACGCTATTCTTAATGAGGTTAGGTGTTATCTCAGGGTGGTTTTGATTTGCATTTCTCTGATGATTAGGGACAATGAACATTTCTTCATGTGTTTGTTAGCCATCTGTCTGTCTTCCTCAGAGAAGGTTCTGTTTGTTTCTTGCCTAGTGATAGATGGGATTGTTTGCTTAATTTTTGTTGATTAATTTGAGTTCTCTGTAGATTCTAATTATCAACCCTTTGTCAGATTCATAACATGCAAATATCTTTTCCCATTCTGAGGATTGTCTATTTGCTTTAATTGTTGTGTCCTTAGCTGTGCAGAAGCTTTTCAGCTTATTTAAGTCTCATTTGTTTATTTTTGTTGTTATTCCAATTGCCACTGAAGTCTTCTTCATAAAATTTTTCCCCAGGCTGACATCCTTAAGAGTTTTCCCATGCTTTCTTCTATGATTTTTATCATTTCATATCTTAGATTTAAATATTTTATCCATTGTGAGTCAATTTTTGTAAATGGCGAAATGTATGGGTCCAGTTTCAGTCTTTTACATGTGGTTATCCAGTTCTCCCAGCACCATTTATTGAATAGGTATTGTTTTCCTCAGTGTATGCTTTTGTGTGGTTTATCAAAGATCAGATGGCAATAAGAGACTAGTTTCATCTCTTAGTTTTCTATTTGGTTCCGTATGTCTGTGTCTCTTTTTTTATGCCAATACCATATTATTTTCATCACTGTAGACTTGTAACATAACCTAAAGTCTGATAGAGTGATGTTTCTGGCTTTGTTTTTATTACTAAGAATTGTCTTGGCTATATGTTTTTTTTTTCTGGTTCCATACAAAACAAAGAACTTTTTTTTCCCCAGGCTTCAGTGTGTGATGTTGCTATTTTAACGGGGTCTTGTTGGTATTTTAATGGGGATTGCATTAAATCTGTAGATTGCTTTGGGTACTATAAACATTTTAACAATGTTGATTCTTCCCAGCAAAGAGCATGGTATGTTTTTCCATTTGTTAATGTCCATTGCTTAGGATTTCATAATTCTCTTTGTAGAGATCCTTCATGTCCTTTGTTAGGTATATTCCTAGGCATTTCATTTTCTTTGAAGCTACTGTGAAGAGAATTGTATCCTTGATTTGTTTCTCAACTTGGCTGTTATTGGATTATACAAAGGCTACGACTGATTTTTGGACATTGATTTTATACCCTGAAATGCTACTGTTTTCTTGATCACTTTCGGGAGTCTTGGGGTTGAGACTTTGGGGTATCCTAAGCGTAAAATCACATCATAGGCAAAGAGTGAGAGTTTGCATTCCTCT
The DNA here is from genome assembly GCA_963573935.1 of Arctocebus calabarensis. Taxonomy (NCBI): domain Eukaryota; kingdom Metazoa; phylum Chordata; class Mammalia; order Primates; family Lorisidae; genus Arctocebus; species Arctocebus calabarensis. The sequence continues at coordinate 1,506 of CAUYON010184042.1, read as the reverse complement.
GCCCCCGTTTGGATGCCCTTTATATTTTTCTCTTGCTTGATTGCATTGGCTAGAACTTCCAGTGCTATGTTGAATAGTAGTGGTGATAGTGGGCATCCTTGTCTGGTTCTAGTTCTAAGTGGAAAAGCTTTCAGTTTTACCCCATTCAGTATGATATTGGCTGTGGGCCTGTCATAGAGGGCTTCAATAATTTTAAGGAATGTGCCATCTATGCCTATTTTTTAGTGTACTTGTTAGAAAAGGATGAGCAATTTTGTCAAATGCTTTTTCTGCTTCTATTGAGAGGATCATATGGTCTTTGTTTTTGCTTCTTGATATGGAAAATTACATTTATGGATTTGCATATGTAAAATCAACCTTGCATCCCTGGCATAAGGCCTACTTGATCATGATGTATAAATATTTTTTAATGTGCAGCTGTAATTTATTTGGTAAGATTTTATTGAGTATTTTTGCATCTATATTCATTAGTGAAATTGGTCCGTAGTTCTCCTTTTTAGTTGAGTCCTTTCCTGGCTTTGGTATCAGGGTGATGTTTGCTTCACACAATGTGTTGGGTAAGATTCCTTCTTTTTCAATGTTTTGGAATAGTTTCTGCAGTATGAGTATAAGCTCTTCTTTGAAGGATTGATAGAACTCTGATGTGAAGCCATCTGGCCCAAGGCATTTTTTTGTTGTTGTTGGAAGATGTTTTATTGTTTCTTCCATTTCAGTGCTTGATATTAGTCTCTTTAAAAGATTTATTTCTTCTTGGTTAAGTCTAGGGAAAGGGTGCGATTCCAGGTACTAGTCCATTTTCTCCTCTTTGTCAAAGTTGGGGGCATAGAAATTTTTCTCATAGTCAGTCAGATAATCTCTTGTGTCTCTGTGGTCTCTGTTGTTATTTCCTCTTTTTTTTCTGATTAAGGTATTATAAATGTTTTGTGTGTGTGTGTGTGTGTGTTTCTAGTTAATCTAGCCAAAAGATTTTCCATTTTGTTTATCTTTTCAGAGAAACAATTTTTGTTCCAATTTTTTGTTTCATTTATTTTCTGAGTGATTTTTTTTTCCAATTTTGCTTATTTCTGATTTAGTTTTGTTTTTTTCTTTTCTTCTGTTAGGTTTGGGATTGGATTGCTCTTTCTTTTCAATTTCCTTGAGGTGATTCACAAGGTTGTTGATGTGCTCTCTTTCTATTTTTCAGATGTGAGCACCAATGGCATAAATTTCCCTTTTAGGACTGTTTTTGCAATATCCCACAGGTTTTGGTAGCTTCTGGCTGCATTGTTGTTAGGTTCGAGGAATTTAATTATTTCCTCCTTTATCTTCCTTGTCCCAACTATCATTAGTATAAGGTTGTTTAGTTTCCATGCCTTTGTGTGGGGATGAAATTTTTTTTTTAATAATTTTATTGAATCATAATTATGTACATTGGTGCAATCACAGGGCATGATTCATATACATTCAGAAATATTTTGATCATACTGTTACAGATATCCTTCATGGCATTTCCTTGATCACTATATA
>CAUYON010184040.1:0-24450 GCA_963573935.1 Arctocebus calabarensis | reverse complement strand
AACAACGTGCACTTGGTGTTGTCTGATTAGAACGATCAGGCTTAAAGAACTCTAAGGAAATCGTATTTTCTTAGCCAGGGACTGTGGCAGGTGCCTGTGGTCCCAGCTACTTGGGAGGCTGAGGCAAGAGAATTGCTTAAGCGCAGGAGTGTGAGGTTGCTGTGAGCTGTGATGCTATAGCACTCTACTGAGGGTGATAAAGTGAGACTGTCTCTACAAAAAAAAAAAAAGGAAATCGTATTTTCTTGAGCAAAATTCTAGCAAAGGAATATTTTGGGTGCAAAATGCCAAAAAAGAAAAAAAGCTATTGTTTACTCCTTCCATAACAGGACTGATAGAAGCCAAAATACCGCAGGAGTGAGAGCTCTCCGCCTCGCACAGACCCGGGTGCCACTTGCCGTTCTTGGCTCCCCACACATAAATCAAATCAGAAAAATGTTTTCCTGACTAGTTATTATATCTGTGACTTATAATGAACAGGACAGTTCCACTAGTTTTGCTAAAACGTGAGTAATTAAGCACAGATTTCACATATAAGGTCACTTATGGGAAATGCTGTATTAACAGCTGCATATTAAAAACAACCCGCAATAAAACGAGTTCCACTGGGATATTATTTCCTCGACATCAAATAAATGTTCATTCCAGTGTTACCACAGAGGTTATTTAAGGGGATCTCACACAATCCAGACTTAGTTAACAGCAAATACATTCTTTCAGTTAGTACTACCTGAAGGTCTTTAACAACAAAAATTGGAAAACATGAATCGCGTAAACGATGTAAAAATGTCACTCACACTGTCACACAGACTCAACAATTCAGTTCAACCCAGGTATTTTATTTTATTTTATTTTATCTTTTTATTTATTTATTTTTGAGACAGAGCCTCAAGTTGTCACCCTGGATAGAGTGCAGTGACATCACAGCTCACAGCAACCTCCAATTCCTGGGCTCAAGCGAGTCTCCTGCCTCCACCTCCCAAGTAACTGGGACTACAGGCGCCCGCCACAACGCCTGGCCATTTTTTTGGTTGCAGCCGTCATTGTTGTTTGGTGGCCCAGGCTGGATTCGAACCCACCAGCTCAGGTGTACGTGGCTGGCGCCTTAGCCCATTGAGCCACAGGCACTAAGCCTAACCCAGATATTTTAAACACCAATATATCTAAAGCTGTATGTTAGGAACTATTGAGAAATCTCCATAACCTGCATCTCACAGTGTCACATCGCCCTTCATCAGTGCATTCCACCCTCTACTGAAAAAAAAAAATGTATGTATATGTCCAAACCTCATTACCATGATGGCCAGTGACCTCTAGGATTTGCGTGACACTTTCCTAGCCAGTGTGTTCCTGATTGTTTCACCACTTCTGAAGCCTCAGGACTCCTGTTGACACCTCTAGGCTTTCCTGTCCTGCCTCATTCTCGAGCCCTGTTTCTTGTGGCTCCTGCTTGCACAATACCTCTTCACCAAGCACAACACGTTTCTCATTATGCCACCAACACTCCTGCTTTAAGAGCATTTTTGAAACATGTTATTTATTAAGGTGTACACAGGGTATGCGGGAACCATGAGGGATGGTGCATTACAACGGCGCTGGTGGCAGCCAGACCGTGACTCTGACAGTTCCTGTGCTCTACGTGCTGGATGGGGAGAGACGGTGGGCAAAGGGCTACCTGAGAAGAGCTAAGGCTTTTGGCTGAGAATCACAGCCCACAGAGAGAGAGCTGGGAACAAACGTATTTCCCTCCTCCCTCTCTCCCGTCCCCTACAGTGCTCACCATTGGATGAAGCCAGGCAGGAGCCAGAGGGCAAGGGGGACCACTGACACTGGCCACACAGGTCAGTGGCCCAGGGGGTGCAGCACGGGGCGGGGAAGGGTGGAGAGTGGATCTGGGGGACAGACAGCAGCTTTCCCGCACCATAATTTATTGATTCATCAGAATATTTTTAAGCAGAAGAGTTACTTGAGCAGATTGTACTTTGGAAAAATTATTCTGGCAGGAATGTGGGAAAGAATTGAGGGAGGAGAGCCTCACATCACAGAGGAGGCTAGAGGGCCACTGAAACAGCACGTCAAGAGACAAGCATCAAGACGAGGTGCTGCCAGTGTCCGGAAGAAGCGGCACAGATGCCAAGTTCAAAGGTGCTAGACTCAGCAGGCCCTGGCAGCTGGCCAGATGCAGGGAGAAGGGAGGCACTAGACTTCCATATTAAGTGACTTGTGATAAATGCCAATCTCACTAGCTCCCCAACCCCACCCTTGAGGTGGTGTCTCAGTGCCCTTGATAATGGTTAAGGTAAAGGGAACAGAACACTGGTCTCTGGGAGGGATCCCTGTAGGTTGTATTCTTTTAAATATAATTAAATGTTTTGCCAAACAAGTAAAAAGAAATTACTTGCTAAAATTTCAATATAAGATTGCACATAAAAATGTAGATTTCTGACTTCATAGGAAACCAAAAAAGAAATCAAAACAGGATTCGCATCATTGCATGGCAACTAAGTATGACCATCCAGTTTTTAAGGGGCACATGCCTTCGAGTTTGCACGGTTCCAATCCAGCCATGATTCACAGCCTCACCTCTGTGGGCCAAACAGGGAGCACACAGTGATGAATGACTATCAGTTTGAAAGTAAATCAATAGGCATGTATATTTATAACTGATATCAGACTCTTCAGTCTTGCCACAGAACAGCATTATTTTCCAACAAGTAAGAAACACACACACATAACTTAAAAATAACACAAAGCAAAGGGCACTTGGGGTCAGAATATGTCCCTCAAAATTCATATGTTGAAAATTAATCACCGATGTGATAATATTAAGAAGTGAAGCTTTTAGGAGGTGAGGCAATCATGAGGGTGGAGCCCTCTTGGATGGGATTAGTGCCCTTGTAGAAGGCTTGAGAGTGTTGGTTCCCTCTCTCTGTCCTTCCACCATGAGAGGACACAGCAAGAAGATACCATTTTGGCAGCAGGGAGTGCAGCCCTTACCAGAGAGCAAAACTCCTTGATGTTAGATTTCCCAGCCTCCAGAACTGTGAGGAAACAAATTTCTGTTCTTTATAAATTACTCAATCTCAGGTATTTTGTTATAGTAGCACAAAGGAATTAACACAATTGTCTTCACTGTACACTAAAATCAGCAGTGTGTACAACACAGGCAGGATATGAGAAGTCCCTCTGTGATGCCCACTGTCTGAACTCTACTCCCTTTCCACTTATGAACTTGTGGGTATTTCAGACATAAGATATTAATGTATTTAAGAAGCTCAAATAAAAATTCTCAGAGTACATATAGCACAAGAATACGGGGAAAGGAGCAAGGGAGGGGAGAGGGAAGGATGGGTGGAGGGAGGGTAATTGGTGGGACCACACCTACGGTGCATCTTAGAAGGGTACAGGTGAAACTTACTAAATGCAGAATATAAATGTCTTAACACAATAACTAAGAAAATGCCATGAAGTCTATGTTAAACAGTTTGATGAAAATATTTCAGGTTGTATATGAAACCAGCACATTGTACCCCATGATTGCATTAATGTACACAGCTATGATTTAATAATAAAAAAAAATTCTCAGAGTACAGACAAATGATGTTCTGGAATACACCTGTGCTGGAACTAATTTTACATGGAACAACTTGGGCCTGGGGGGAACCCATTTCAGGAGTCACATGAGACACCTCTCCAGGAACAAACCCCACACAAAACCAGTATCATGTATGAGAATATCTAGCCTATTTGTCCTTATGAATGCAATGTTCACAGCTACTAGACAGGTAATTTATTCTTTTCTAAGAATCATAACAATGTCCTCTCAGATTACAGCAATAAATATAATTAAAGTGTCCAATACAATCAGGGTTTTGTTTTGTTTTGACTTTATTAAAAAGAAATTGTTAAATATAACGATTCTTTACATGAAGAAAGATTGACTAGGATATACTACTTGAGTAAGTCACCATCAATCTTACACAACATCACATCAGGTAAGATCGAAGAGAAATAACTCTACATTAAACTTAAAAATCTCATGGAGAGATGAAGGCTGGGTAGATCAATTGTCCCACTGAGGACAATCAGAAAAGCAAAAATATTCTCTGTGAATTAAATATTTTTAGACAAAAGCAACAGAATTTATCATTAACAGAGCAGACTTCAAGGAAATACTAAAAAGATGTTTTTAGGATTAAAGGAAATTTGGAGATGAGGAAAGAAACTAAAGAGCAAAAATAATAATGGTGAATACGTGGATGAATCTGAATGAAGAACAACTGTGTAAAACAGCGATTTACATGGCTTTGGGATTTTAGATATTTATACGAAATTAAGCAACATGTCAACAGCATTAAGAAGATAAAAGGACCAATTAATATTAGACTTTGCTATTAATAATTCAATGATACATATTTTAAACTTTAAAGTTACCACTAAAGAACACAAAAGAGTGTATAACTTCCAAACACATGCAATCAATCCAAAAGATGGCAAAAATGGAGAGAAAAAGGAACATAGAACAGTTGGGCAAATCTTAAAAGCACATAGTAAAATGAAAGATTTAAATGCAAATAGATCAATTACATTAAACCCAAATAGAATAAATGCACCAATCACAAGACAGATTGTCAAGATGAAATTTCAAAATTCAACTATATTCTGTTTAAAAGAGACATTCCTTAACTATAATGACTAAAAGATTAAAAATAAAGGATTAAAAAATGTATACCATAAGACTACTAACCAAAATAAATCTGGTTTAGTTAACACTAATTATACAAAGTAGACTTTAAGACAAAGAGAGCTGCTACATAATGTGGAAGTTTGATTTCACCAGGATGGAAGAGAAATTCTAAAAGCGGATGTACCTAGTACCATAACTTCAAAATATATAAAGCAAAAACTGACTAACCCGCAAGGAAAAACAGAAAAATCCACAATGATGGTGGGAGGTTTTAACATACTCTTATTAATTAATCAAACAGGTAAAAAATTCAGTAATGGTATTATTGAAAAAATTTTTAAATTACAAATTGGAACTAAAATACTTATATAGAATTTATTTGTATTATAGCTGGCTGCCATAGCTTAGTGGTTAGTGTGTGGCCCCACATGCCAGGGGTGACAACTTTGAACCTTGCCTGGGCATGATTACCAAAAAAACAGGAAAGAGAAATGCAGAATATGTTTGCACTGTAACAAGTTAGAACAATCAAATCATAATCTGTGCTACATAGAAAAATCTCAAAAATTTAAAGGACTGAAATCATACAAGTATTCTCATTGTCCACAAAGCAAATAAGCTAAAAGATAAGATAGAAAATTAAGCTTAAAATTCCAAATTAATATTTTTACTTAGGAGATATTCTTTTAAATAACCAATAGATTAAAAAGGAAATCAAGATGAAAATTAAAAATTATTCTTAAGGAATGAGGCTGAAGTAATATATGAAAACTTGATTAAACAGTTAAGTAGGAAATCTATAGTTTAATATTCTTATTTTTGTAAATACATAGTTTTAAGTACTCATATTTGAAAGGTTAGGCTCAGTGCCCATAGCTCAGTGGTTAGGGCACCAGTTACACATACCAGACATGGTGGGTTCAAACCCAGCCCAGGCTCTGGCCTGCTAAACAACAATGACAACAACAACAAAAAATAGTTGTGTCGGGTGCCTGTAATCCCAGCTACTTGGGAGGCTGAGACAAGAGAATCACTTAAGCCCAAGAGTTTGAAGTTCCTGTGAGCTGTGATGCCACAGCACTCTACTGAGGGCAACATAGTGAGACTGTCTCAAAAAAAAAAAAAAAAGAAAGAAAGAAAAGAAAGAAAAAGAAAAGAAGAAAAGTTAGAAAAATTAATTATCTCAAAGTATTTCAAGACATTAGAAAAATGCCAACAAATGAAATCTAAAGAAAGTAGAAAAAAATGAAAATAATGTAAAAAAATTATTAAGTAGAAAATAAGAATATAATCAAATGGATGAACAGATCAAAAAAATCAAAAAACATTAAAAGACTGATGATTTTGATAAATTCCTGGGCAATATGAAGGAAGGAAAAAGAACACTGAAAAGTCACTAAAAATCAACTATAAGAATGAAATGTGAAATATCACTTATTCCACAGGCCCTAAATAGTTACGGGGATAGAAGATAAATGCTTGTATATTTTTAAAATGTAGATGCAGGCTCAGCTCCTTTGCTTTGAAGTAGGACAAATCCTGCCAAGTAATTTACCCTCCAGAGCTGCCTCAGGATCAGGCAACAGCTGAGACTTTACCTCAAATCCAGTCTCCTTGTGCTCCTTCCTGTCTTCCCCATGTTTCCTCCTGTCTTCTCCATGCTCCTTCCTGTTTTCCTCAAGCTCTTTCCTGTCTTCCCTGTGCTCCTTCCTGTCTTCCCTGTTTTCCATCCTGTCTTCCCCGCGCTCCTTCCCATCTTTTCTCTGTGCTCCTTCTTGTCTTCCTTGTGCTCCTTCCTGTCTTCCCCCATCCTCCTTTCTGTCTTCCCTGTGTTCCCTGTCTTCCCCATGCTCCTTCCTGTCTTCTCCGTGCTCCTTCCTATCTTCTCTGTGCTCACTCCTGTCTTCCTCGTGCTCCTTCCTGTCTTCTCTGTGCTCCTTCTTGTCTTCCTTGTGCTCCTTCCTGTCTTCCCCATCCTCCTTTCTGTCTTCCCTGTGCTCCCTGTCTTCCCCGTGCTCCTTCCTGTCTTCTCTGTGCTCCTTCCTATCTTCTCTGTGCTCCCTCCTGTCTTCCCCATGCTCCTTCCCGTCTTCTCTGTGCTTCTTCTTCTCTTCCTTGTGCTCCTTCCTGTCTTCCCCATCCCTGTCTTCCTTCTCTTGCACTTTCTTAGGTTCCACAGGAAGTACTTCCTGAATAAACCACTGAGACATGAATCCTCACCTTAGCTCAGCTCCTCAGAACACAATCCAAGAAACTTCCTAAACTCTATGCATATAAATACATTAAATTAAAAAAAAAGTACTGTGACTTAAGGATGACAAATTATTGTCAGAATTGCCATCTGTTAATTCTGACTGTGGGTACACATGAGTTTGCGATACTAGTCTCTGAATTAGTCTCTTCCTTCAATTATTTTTCAAATTAAAACTAAAAAAGGAAGGATATAGATAGGCAGAATATCTGAGGCATTCAAGCAGAGAAGGCAAGTGACCTGCACAGGAAAGGTCTTCTTTCTCCACAGCAACATCCCATGCCAGGAGACCAGAAAGCAACTCTCACACGATCCTCCAAGATAGGAATCACACAAGAATACCACACCCAGCTAAACCCCAAGTAAGAATACACAGACTTCATCAAAATCATATCTTTCATGTATCAAAGTTTATACCATTTTAGAATGCAACAATAATCCACAGAATGGGAAAAATATTATCAGCTCATGCAACTGATACAGGCCTGTGGGCGACTTGCAATGGTGTGAATTGTATTTGTTCCCGTTTTGTTTTTTACTTCCTCAACCTATGGCCTGTAGGCCACATGCAGTGGTGTGAATTGTATTTGTTTCCATTTTGTTTTTTACTTCAAAATAAGATAGTGCAGTGTGCACAGGAATTTGTTCATAGTTTGTTTTTTTTTAAACTATAGTCCAGCCCTCCAACGGTCTGAGCGACAGTGAATTAGCCCCCTGTTTAAAAAGTTTGAGGACACCTGATCTAGAATATATCCAGAACTCCTACAACTTAACAAGAAAAAATGAAATAGCTGAGTTAAACACTGGGCAATTGATGTGAAGAGATATTTCTCCAAAGAAGATGCACAAGTGGCCAATGAACGCATGAAAATATGTTCCACACTGCTAATAATAAGAGAAAGGCAGATGAAAGTCACAGCGAGATACCACTTTTCACCAGTTAGGATGACCATTGTAAAACAAACAGGAAAAGGAAACAAGAATTGCTAAGGATGGGGAGAAATTAGAACCCTTGTACACTGTTGACAGGAATGTAAAATGGTGTAGGCCCTGTGGAAAAGAGTATAATAATTCCTGAAAACAATTAAACATATTACCATATGTGGTTAGGTAATTAAGTTCATGAACTCAGCCTAGAAAACATGCAACATACCTCATTGCTGAATATCACTACTGTCACCTTGGAAGTACTCCCCTTGGCTATCTGGTGCCCCTAGTGGTATTGAGCAATGAGGTACAAAGCACTTTTTCTGGAATGAGTTCATGAACTTCACTGTTAGACCTCAACCAATGACAGCTCTGATGGCTGTTTCAGAAAAAGAGTTCCCAAATTCCTTGGAAGGGTGGACTAGATGCTGGCACTGGTGCACAACTTCCCAAGGCAAGTACCTCACCTGTGATTCAGTGAGCTTCAGCAATGAGGTGTGTAGCATTTTTTCTAGGACGAGTTTGCAGACTTAATTATCTGACCTTGTTTGATGCAGCATTCCACTTCCGAATATATACCCAAAAGAAGCGAGAGCAGAGACTCAAAATCGATATTTGACACCCATATTCACAGCACCATTATTCATAATAGGCAAAAACACAACTCAAAAGTCTTTAGACAAATGAATGAATAAGCAAAATATTATATATATACAATCCAGCTTTAGAAGCAGGACATAATGCTAAAAATAAACCAGACATAGAAGGACGAATATTGTATGCTTCCACTTACATAAGGGACCAGCAGTGTGGTAAGTATTTATTTTCCAAAACCATCTATGCTTTACAAAACTATGCTGCAGTTACATTAACTTTCTGATACATTAAAAACATATTTTAAATGAAAATATTTCAGAACAACATAGCACCACACAGAGCACAAGATAACAAAACTGAAAAAACGTATGCGCAACCCCTTCTTGTTAAATACAGAGAAAATGAGAACCAGTGAGGTTACAGGTGTGTCCATGATAAAAATATGGCTGTCCTACTCCCTGGTATAATACTTTCATAGGATACTACAGCTCACCTACTACAACCTATGCAAGATGGAAAAACAAAAACACACACATACAAATGCCTTAGCGTCTAGGGCATTGATTGTTTAGAAGGTACAACTCTGTAAACCATGACAGCTTTGCACTTACTATTCACAGGGTTTCTGAAGGTTACTCAAAGAATGAACTTTGGAGTCAACGTGTTTTCGAACCATTTGTTTAAGCAGAATTTTTAGGAATTTTTTTGTATGAAATAACTAATGAAAAATTAGAGGGTAAGGGCACCAGCCCCATATACCAGAGGTGGCGGGCTCAAGTACAAAAAAAAAAACTTATAACTTTCTTCCATTCACTCCCCACTTCTCCCAACCATCTGATGCTCCGCCCTGCCATGCTTGCACCTGTACAGAGCCCCTGCGACTTACTGTCCCATCACTGCTGAGCTCTGCGTGCATTCGCTCTTTGCTCTTCTCCCCACACATGCCCAGAATCACCTTCAGCGAAGCTCTCATTAGCGCAGCTGCAAGACTGCACTCTCCAACAGCCTTCAGTCATTAGCCTTGACCGGGGTTGATGCAACCACAAGAAGGCGTCTCTCATAGGCTCACACCCGGCCCAGGGGAAAACTTAAAAGCTAGCCTTAGAGAATGTTCTTCAGCCAGCGTCACTTCCACAATCACTCTAAAATGGTGAGAGGCACAGCATGGAGCCCTCTTTCACAGCTAAGGGCGTAGCCAGTGATTAATCAAAGCAGAGGTATAAAGTCCCCAGCACCCCAGTTCAGTGTGGGATGACCCACCTGCCATATTCCTCCAGAGCTCTGCATGAGGTGGGCCAAGGCATCCCTTCAGTCTGCACTGAAGTTCCACTTCTCTTTCTGCCCATCCCACTCCCCTCCCTTCTGCAAGAAGTTATCTATCCCAAAGGAACCCCCAAATAAACCCCTTGCATGCTAAACTCTTCTCAGTCTGCTCCCAGGAAGACCCAGCATGCAACACTCTCTACCCAAAGATGCCCGCCCCCATTGTCTTCCCAGGTCTACACCTGAGGCCACTCCTCTTCAGACTCTGTAACACAGGTCAATTCACTTATTTTACATTAATGTGAAACCACCTCATACCACCGATTATTCCTTAGGGGTGTCAGACCTGTTTGTATCCTGAAGAACTAGCACATACCATGTATATAGCGAGTGCTCAATGCAGAATGATGAAACCGAGGGTAATGAAGATAAAACACATCTTCCATCAACTATTCATTTCCACCTATGTGTCATTTTTCCTCCCCTACTAGACTATATCACGTGAGAGTTGAGTACTTCTATCCTCACAGGTCCCTTATACTAGGCATTGAATAAATGACCACAGCATCTTTGATGTGCTACCCCTTGGAGAAAAAGCTGAGCACAGTGCCTCACACCTATAATTCCAGTACTTTGGGAGGCTGAGCTGGGAGGATCACTTGAGGTTAGGAGTCAGAGATCAGCCTGGGCAACACAGGGAGAACCCAACTCTACAAAAAAACTTTACAAATTTAGCTGGACATGGGTGCATGTGCCTATAACCCTAAATGCTCAGAAGGCTGAGATGCAAGGATTGTTTGAGCATAGGAGTTGGAGGCTGCAGTGATAAAACATTCTCAAAATTACAAAAAGAAGGATGAAGGCAAGTAAGTTTGCTTTTGTCTTCTCAGACAAATGATAGAAGGTGAAGCGAGAAAGGCAAAGAAATGTTTTGTTTCGGGAGAATGATGTCAAGGAATGTTATACAAGGTCTTTCTTCTGCACCAAGGAGACTCCAGAAAGCAGATGCTTGGGACGAGCTGCCTCTCCGGTGCCAAGGAGTCTGAATCTGCCAGACCAATGGCTGCCCTCGTCTAACTAGGGGGACCCATGTTCTGAAAGAGGAGACACTTCTTCATCCTCGAACCGCCAAGCAAAGCTGTCCCTTTTGCTTCTTTCTTACAGACAACAGTGGATTTTGGGGAGACACGGGTTTGGCTTAACTAAAACAAAACTAGATCACACTAACTCCTACAAAGTAGACAAAAAGCAGACAGGAGCCCACAATGAGCGGTTGGAACCAAGTTTCGAATGCTGTGACATGCAAACGTGTTCTGCAAAGGAAAGAGAAAGCTCCTCGTCCTCCAAGGGAAAACTTGAAAGCTAACCATGGAGAATGTCCTTCGGCCAGGGTGACAGGGTCACTTCCACTACTGCTCTGAAATGGTAAGAACAGCGGCATCCAACCCTTCTCTCGCACTTGTGAACAGGTCTGGCTGGACAGCTAACAAACGGGAAATGGAAAAACTTTCCAAAGTGGGGACACTATGACTGCCTCCTGGTGCCAAATACGGAAATGTCATTTCAACACCCTTTCCAAGGGAGGAAGGAGGAAGTGAAAGATGGACAGCAGAGGAAAGCACAACAGGAACCGGACGCAGCGAAGACCAGGGAGGCAGCAACCCTCGGGACAGGCCAGCCCTGGCTCTCAGCTGACTGGGATTTCAGACTTACGGCAAGATTTGCCCAACGCGTCCACATGTAATCGCATTTCCAAATGACACCAACTGCATGTCATCTGGGAAGCTTCCTTTAAAACGTCATCCAACCAATCACTTCTGCCAGTTTAGGCATTTTTTTTTTAATCCAAATAGAGGCAAATTATAAGAAAGTTTCAATGCTTTTGTTTCCCTGCAGAAAATCCATAACAAAGCTTCGCTTTATGTTACTGGAAATTATTTAGTCTATCGAGATGAAAAGTAAGGAAACTCCATATTTTACTTCACTTTTAAAAAGATTAAAAATTCCTCCAAACCTGAAATATACTGTTTTCACAAGAGACCAGCTTCATCGTGAAGCTATCATTGTAAATATCATTCGCATGCCTTGTTGTCCCGAATGATGCTAGTTTGCTGCCTAATTGTCAGGAACATAAGCAATAAGCCACGGTTGACATACTAACTCTGTCACCCAGGAACTGGTGACTAGCTTCCAGTTATTTAACCTATTTCAATCTGAAATTTTTCATGGGTAAAGCAAATATAGGATTTGTGATAGAAACCAATATCCACACCCTCATCCTTTCTTTTTTTTGCTAACAGGATCCCAGGTGCTGAACCATCATTCAGCATGAAAACATTGTTCCCTCATTCCCAGCCTCCCCTGCATTCTGAGTGGCCATCTGACCTAGTTCTGGTCAATGACACGTAAGGAGACACTTGCTCTGGGTGCTTCTGGGCAAACCTCGCATTCTTGATTAATGGGACATAGGTGATTCCATCCCTCTTCTCTCCTTCTTTCCTCCTTGGACCTCACTGTGGTGCTTGAAGCTGCAACAGCCATTCTGCAACCACAAAAGGAACAACCAGTCCACTGAGTACCAAGAATAGGAGAAAGGGAACCTGGATCTTTGGGGGCATCGTTGGGCCACTGTCCCAGCCCTGTTTGTTAAAGTGCATTTTGGTACAGCGTAATCCTTCCAACTGAAAACATTCATAACTGATAGATGTTGTTCCTGTGAAATTAAAGAAAAAATAACATGAAAGTCACTTGGTGATATGCCTAGCACATCTTTGGTCTGTCTAGTCCCCACACCTGCTCTTTTTACAACAGGCAGCCATGAAGAGTCCATTTACTCATAACACACTGTGCCCAGTGGCACTAGATAACCCAGTGCTGTTCAGTGAACTTTTTGCTTCATTGCACCAATGCAGACAGCTTCATACGACAAACAAACACACCCTATTAACATTACACAAATCTCTAGAAAGGCGTATGTAAGAAATTCAAGCAGTAAAGTTCTACTGATGAAACAGTCATTGAAAATTAATGCCCATTGTTGGAGAGGGTAGTTAGAGAGATGATTGGTCAAAGGCTACAAACTTACCGCTAAATGGGCAAAATAGGTTCAAGAGATCTGTCATACAACATGGTGACTATAGTTAATAACAATGCACTGTATTGCTGGAAATAAAGTATTCTCAACTTTAAAAATGAGATGTGGGCAGTGCCTGTGGCTCAAAGGAGTAGGGTGCCAGCCCCATACGCCGGAGGTGGCGGGTTCAAACCCAGCCCCGACAAAAACTGCAAAAAAAAAAAAAAAAAAGAGATGTGATTAACGTGTTTGTTAATTAGCTTGATTTAGCCATTCCACAATTTATGCATATTTTGAAACATCATGCTCTATACAATAAACATATACATTTTTCATCAATGAAAATTCATTTTTAAAAAGGAAAATTAAGGGCAAAAAAAAGAAAACTAAGGCTCAGAGACAACACTGACTTGAGTGTCCACTGACTTGAGAGGAGCATGTGACAATTCTTGTTCATCACATTTAACAGAGGTAGGAAATTCTACTTTACACAGGGTGAGAAGGAAAAAATCATGGAACCTGAAATATGTAAATGTAAATAAAAAATGTTTTTGGTGTCCTTGGTGAGTATTAAGTCAGGAAGTTAGTTTAATCTTCCTCTCTAGAGCAAAACTCTAGTATTTTTGGGGGGGGTGATTAGATTAGCTATGCTATATAAATGAGCTTTCCGCATGAAGAAAGTTTGTCCTTTATTTTTTTAGGTATTACATGGATTAAGGAAATTTTCCTTGTGCTATATAAATGAGCTTTCCACATGAAGAAAGTTTGTCCTTTATTTTTTTAGGTATTACATGGATTAAGGAAATTTTCCTGCCACCTCCGGCATTGACCCTGTTATTGATATAAATATCAATTATCATAGAGGCTGAAATAACAGCACTTTAAGTATCATCAGACAGTCTCTTCACATGACTTATAAGTTGTCTCTATATTTTCGGCACACTTTTAGATCCCAGTAACTCATCTACATTTTAGTTACTTTGTACCCCTTCCCTGCCAGAGAAATTAGATGGTCCTAAATGCCAATGTTGTTACACACGTAGATGCTTTTGTGCAGAGAAAACAAAATACCGTACCACTCCAAAAGCAAGAGAGAGCACATTTTTAAAAACAAATCTAAATACATATTTATTACATCTACTGTGTTGACTATTTTCCGATTTCATCCACCTTGCTGGTCTCACCTTTAGTTCCAAAGAGCTTTGATTTGATTTTTCTTAAATGTTTAAATTTATTAAAATCAAAAGAAGCAAATATCAGACAGATTCCTAGTTTTCCTCATTTAAATTCAAGGCAAATGGATATAATGATAGAAGGGAGGAAAATGCCATGATGAGGGAGGTTAATGGACTCCGCTCAAAAGGTTGGTGTACACAAAGTTAGGACATGAAGACATTCACAATACCATGGAAAGAAAATCTAGGAGTGAGCGCTAACCAGGAGAAAGGAAAAGCCACTAATCTGAATCACAGGAATAGGCAGGAAAAACCACACTTGGTCATGATGCATTAACTTAAAAAGAAAAAAAACCTTCTGGAATCCATTTATAAATATTTCTTAATATAGTATTAAGTGTAATTAATATATTAACTTAATGCTATTTATTAACATACTATTCTATTTAGGATTTCAGTATTTGATTCATGAGATTAGAGTATAATTTTCTTTTACTGTGCCGTCTTTTATGTTTTGGTATCAGTCTTTACTAGTCTTTTAAAAAGCTTTCTCTTTCTACGATCCATAATAGTATCACATGAGAAATATGTGTCCCCTTAAAAGGTTGTTAGAATTCACACAGAAAAATATGTAGGCCTTGTATCTTTCTCAGAATAAACAGCTGGCTGCCTTTTTAACTTTTTCTATGGATATTGGTCTATTCAGGGTCTTTTTAATGTTTATTTTTAATTGTTAAGAGTACATAATAGTTTATATGTTTATGGGGTATATGTGATGTTTTGATACAGGACACAATGTGAATTAATTAAATCAGGGTGATTGGCATAAATTTGCCAGAGAAATTAGATGGTTATTTCTTCGTACTGGGAACATTACCATTCTAGTCTCTTAGTTATTACTGTTGATTATAGTCCTGATGGTACTATCAAATGCTGTTCATTCTAACTATATTTTTGCACCCATTAATCATCCTATTCAATATCCCCAACTCACTGCAACCTTTCCCAGCCTCTGGTAACCATCATTCCACTTTTTATTTCTATGAGATCAATTGTTTTTAACACTTAGCTCCCACATAGGAGTGGGAACATGTCAATTTTGTCTTTCTGTGCTGGGCTTACTTCACTTAACATAAGTTCTCCAGTTCCATCCACGCTGTAGCAAATGACCATTTTCATTCTTTTTATGGCTATATAATATTCCATTGTGTACAGGCAGTCCCTGAGTTACAAACATCTGACTGACGTATGACTCACACTTATGAAAGAAGGCTATTACGAGTCGTAGGTAAATGCACCTATTCCAATTTATGAACAAATTCAACTTAAGAACAAACTTACAGAACCTGTCCCATTTGTGACCAGGGACTGCCTGTATATGTATCACATTTTCTTTACCCATTCCTTCGCAGATGGACACTTAGACTGGTTCCAAACCTTGGCTGTTGTGAATGGTGCTGCAGTAAACATGGAAGTGCTGACATCTCTTTGATACGCCCAGCAGGGGGGGTTGCTGAGTCACACAGTAGCTCTGTTTTCAGTTTTTTTTTTCAGGAACCTGCATCCTGTTCTCCTTAGTGGCTGCAGTTATTTACATCCCCACCAACAGTGTTCCAGGGTTCCACTTTCTCCACGTTCTCACCAACATTTGTCACTGCCTGTCAGTATAATAAGTCAGTTTTATAAAGGCCATTTTTAACTTGGGTGAGATGATATCCCATTGTACTTGTGATGTGTATTTCTCGGCTGATTAATAATATTGAATATTTTTTCATATAACAATTGGCCATTTGTACGTCTTCCTAGGAGAAATGCTTATTCAGATCCACTGCCCATTTTGTAATAGGATTTGATTTTCTCCTATTAAGTTGTTAGAGTTCTTCATATAGTCTCGTTATTAATACCTGGTCAGATGGGTAGTCTCCAAGTATTTTCTCCCATCCTGTGGGTGCCTCTTCACTTTGCTGATTGCTTCCTTTGCTGCGCAGAAGAGATGTGAATCCCTTGTTGACGTGATCCCATTTATCCAAATTTACTTTAGTTCCCTGTGCTTTGGGAGTATTACTCAAGAATTAGTATTACCCAGACCACTGTTCAGAAGCATTTCCACAATGTTTTCTTTTATTAGTTTCATAGTTTCAGGTCTTGGATTTGAATCTTTAATCCCTGTTGACTTTATTTTTATATCTGTTGAGATATAACGGTCTAGCTTCATTTTGCATACGAATATCCAGTTTTACCAGCAGAATTTATTGAAGAGACTCCTTTCCGGCAACATATGTCCTTAGCAGCTTTATTGAAGATAACTTTATTATAAATGTATGAATTTATTTCAAGATTCTCCATTCTGTTCCACAAGTCAAAGTGTCTGTTTTTATGCCATTACCCTACAACTAGGATTACAGGCGTGAGCCACCACTCCCAGCCAGAATCTATACTTTTTATAAGGGCATTAAATCACTTATACCGTTAATGTAATTTTGATATGTAGATTTTTCTGATATCTTATTTTGTTTTTCATTTGTCATGTTTTTGTCCTTGTTTCTTGATTTTCCTATCTACCTTTTGGTAGAATGATCACAGTTTCTTCCATTTTACTATATTTTCTCTTGTCAACTAGAACTAATAACTGTTACTCTTTCTTCTAAATACATGCTTAATAAAATCTCACAATTTTTAACTAAATAAACTAAACAACTTACTTAGATTAAACAAATTTCTTCTCGATGTCAAGGATAATGAGTATCTGTATACTTAGCCCCAAACAAAAATAAACAGAACCTTAAGAAATATTTACTTCACATTATTTGGCTTTTTAAAAGAAGATCAGAAGACTCAAAGAGTAGATAAGATATAATGCTAATTTAAAATGCAAAGTTACATACATGCATATAGACAAAGGTTTCCTTCTATGCATGTAAAATATCTCTATAAGGAGGCCCAAGAACTAACTACATGGGCTTCTTCTGAGGAAAAGAATTGGGGAAAGTGAGTAAGAAAGATTTATAAACACCCCTTTACCCATTTTGAATTTTGAACCATGTGACTGTATTACCAGGTCAAAGTTTTTGTGTTTTTGCGCTGCTTTTTTTTTTATTTAAAATTAGACTTAGCTCCAAGTTCTGCTAGTTCATTTGTCTATCCCTATTTCTTGGGTCTCATGTTTTCTTCTTTGTTAGGTTCTTATTTTTTGTTGTTATTGTTGTTTTTTCTAGGAACACCCTCGATTATTTCAGACAGGGTCTCAGGTGCTCATTTTGTGATACCTGAACAAGAATTTCTATTTCACTCTCACATTTGAACCAGTTTAGCTGGGTTCAGAATTTGAAACTAAAATTTGTTTTCCTCAGATCTTTATACTGTCACTGCCTTTTCATTCTTATTCTTATTATTTTTTTGAGACAGTGTCTTGCTCTGTTGTCTAACCTAGAGTGAAACATCATCATCACAGCTCACAGCGACCTCAAACTCGGGGCTCAAGGAATTTTCCTACCTCAGCCTCCCAAGTAGCTGGGACTAGAGATGTACACCACCAGGCCAACCTAATTTTTCTATTATTTTTGTAGAGATGACATCTTGCTATGTTGCTCAGACTAGTCTTAAATTCGTAACTTCAAGAGGAGTTGAAGCCACCTCGGCCTTCCAAAGTGCTGAGATTACATGCATGAGCCACCAGCCCAGCCTACAGTGTCACGTCTTCTAGAACAAGGTGTTACTAGCAGAAGATCTGACCCCAAAGCTACTATCCTAAACAAGGAGCATAATGTGTCTAGGTTTGCGTATGCTGTGGTTTCATCCCAGTGGATAATCTTCTGGACTGTTTCCATCAAAAGAATTTGAGTATTTCTCCTTCTCTGCCAGGTTTTCTTCAGCTGTTTGACTATAGTCTTCCTTCTTCCTACTCGTAGCTATATCTTAGAACTTTCTCTTTTTCCCCATTCTTCCCATTTCAGGTCCTTTTACCTGATGTTCGGGAAGAATCACCTGGGTGAACTGTCCTGTTCACGATCATTTCTATCCACAGCTATTTCTATCCTGTTTCTCAGCCAAACTATTATGATGTAATCAAATTTTTAGAGTCCAGAACATCTAATTATTTCCTATCCATAATTAGTAGTTTTAATAACACTTCCTAAAGATAGTAACTAACTCCTTTATAAGAAATAGCCATCTATTTTCCTTTGGTACTCTGTTTCTCTGGGAGTTACCTCTCCCATTGGGTTCTGGCCTCTCAGGCCACCGTGTCTCAGTTGCCTTCTCTTTACCCTTCCCCGCGGGTGGTGGCCTCTCTCCGTCCGCTGTGTCTCAGTCGTCTTCTTTTCCACCTCACCACCTACTTGTTTGCTGCACCGTTTCTTACGACCCAACTCTGGTGGTCATAGAGATGTGTGAGTCTCGTGCAACTGTGGTCTCGTGGAACGTGTCTAGACCATTATCTAACCACTACATACTCTCCATACTCCATGGCGCAGGTGATCATTTGGGAGGAGCTGAATGCTGGGATTGATAGAAAATCTAGTGTCATCCCACTCAGATTGATGAGAAATGCAAGAATCCCTCTTCCCTGTTTATGAGGGCATGTTGACTGCACCTAAGGAAAAGCTGTACCAGCATTGCTCATTTGTGTCTTAACAATATAGAGCATGTTAAGTTCAGTCAGCTTTACTTCCTTTTTTTCCTTAGAATGGGTATTTCAGATCAAGTCTGAAGGGATTGTCTCTCCTTGTCTTTCCTACAGGCATATCTTTCCCAAACCATTGATCTGGCATGTGATCAGATCAATGTAAGAGGGAATGCCACATTTTCTAACTTTACTGATAACCTCTTCCCAGCCATGAACTCCTTAAAATTTTACTTTATGTGTCTTAAAGGTGAGGCTTCCCATCTTGTTACCAGCAGATTATGAATACCCACACCTGTTTAGTTTACTAAGCATTCCATCCCATGGATAGCTGGTTTGACAAAAATAGCATAAAACAAAAACAAACCTTGAAGTTAGTGAGTTTTTTTAAAATGTGCTTTTGTTTATTAAATATCATCCACTAATCCCCCCAAACATCCTTATATATACTTTTTAAAAGATTCTGAATGGGAGACACTTCTGGGAAATAATTATTCTGGTATGTACGTTTAAGGAAACCCAAGATTAAAATGTTTTCTTTTAGAAGTCAGATACTCTGAACTTGGTGGACTAAAAATTACTTTCTTATTAAAGTCAGTAACTTTTTCCATCTTAAAACAAGGAATAGTTGGGTTACTCCTGAGAAGCACTGCTTGTTTATTATCTTATGAACCATGTGAGTTATGCAAGTGATTGTGTTTCTCTCTCCAAGTTGGCTGCTAGAAAGTGCGGAATCAAATCCGCACTCCTCGCATCTTGCAGCAAAGTACCCATTCTATGGTGTGCATTTTTATTTTGGTTTTATTCCTAGCCCTAACATATACCTTTATTTTTATTTTGTCACCTACTTCTGGTTTCTTTTATATCAAATTCCTATCCTCTTATTGGCTGCCTTATTTACTATTAGAAATAATTTTTAAAAACAAACATTCTTATTCTATAACATTTGCTCATGAGTCTGACTGATAGACTCGCTACCTGACAGAGCTTTACATCCACTGTCCATTAGATGAACCAAAACTGCAGGTGGTGCTCAGACAATAACGTAATCATATCAGAAAACTCGAATGAGGACTTCACCACTTTCTGGGGTCAAGTGTAGATGCCATATCAGACATGAGAATCTGGCCCTCCTCGTTTGCAGGGGAAGATCCAGAAAAACATGCTTCCATCACGTGCAGTCATCCCTTCCATGAGTGTGACCCCAGGGTGCAGGCTGGGCACCGTGTCCTCTGGGTTCTGAAAAGGAAACTCATTCTCTTTAGCTGCACAATAATTTGCGCTTGTGTGGTTTGAGGCAGAAATGTTCTAATTTCTTTGTGCCTTGGAGGCTATTTCCTGAGCATCTCCGCTCCCAGAAATGGCTATACTCATCATCTGAGCTGCCAAGTGTGAGTGAGCAGAGGCGGCTTATCACAAAGGAGGCACACAGGTGCTGTGATGCTACTAGCACAGCTGTCCGGGCAAGGGACTCCTGTCTGAGCATTTCCAGGGACAGGGAACTCAGACCTCCAACCCTGGCTTTCCCAGCTATGTCCTGACTATAGCAATACCAACTTATCCACAGCTGGAGAATGAAAATGTTTAAAAAATCAGAATATCGTTACTTTAGATTATGATTCTTGCTAATGTCATTAACTATACAATGGTGTCTATAAATCCAGATTAACATAATAAAATCTTTACAATCACTGTATTAACTCAAATTCTAAATACTCAAGAGAGAATTTTTTTTTAATTGCACAATATATGTTGAAGACTTTTTCCTCTTTAAAAAACCCACACGGTACACCATAGACCGTTGCTGTAAAAATTATTATTTGGATTTAATGTCATTATGAGTTCATTTGACCTTGGGTTTCCTTAACCTCACAGTCTATATTTTATACATAAAATTTTCAATCTATAATGTATTATTATAAAAAATATTAACAACTTTTGTTTCTGAGACTCACTATTCCCTTTATGCTCAGAAGCTCCCCACACTTCCCTCCAGTCTGGACTACCAACCTCTAATTAAATGTCCACCTACATCATCTATTCCTCATATACCATTCCAGATGTCTATCCAGTGGGAAAGAATCCCTGGACTATTTTGTGGTTGATGTCCAAATCACTTTCCTGCATTTAATGGTCACTAAGCCAAGTAAATTACCTAAAGCATTCAAAATAGATGTCAAAATTAGTCACTTTTTACTCATATGAAATTTAGGATCTTGTACCCCATTTTATGAAATACGAGTGCTGTCAACAAACAAAAGAGATTTTTCAATAAAGTCATTTCCCTGTAAATTTAATCAATGCCATTGTCTTCAGACAGTGACACGGCTTCCATCAGACGAAGATTAGCAAGTCTGACACAATCCTTTGAAAGAACTGTACTAAAATGTAGCTTATTACAGAGCCAGTTGTTTTCCAAACCTCTAGACCCACAAACTTTCCTCTGGTGAGTTAAAAGGACATTAAAATTCCACCCACGTAATGTGTGCAGCCCACAAAAATGCTGAAGGACAATTAACTTAGCACCAGCTCCAGAATTCCAATCACACGCAGAAGCTGTGACTCACGCTCTCTCCCCGACGTGGTCAGTACCTGCTTTGCAGACACCCATGAATAAGCCTCTCGCCCCCACGAAGGCAGCCTTCCTCTCTCTCCTCCTGTAGCCTCTTGTCAACGCCTCTACGATAGCATCAGAGTGGGATTCATTCTGCCCATTTGTCTGCCCTGCTAGGCTGTGACCTACTGAGAACAGAAGCTGCCTTGTTATTCATTTTCTTCCCTGAGGGTTGGCATACAGTAGGCACTCAACTTGTCGTGATTGAATGGATAATTCTGTTCATTTTTTTGTTAAGCGGGGTTTAAGGAAATATTTTACATTACATTTTCCATTTCAGTCATTGTGATTACACCCAGACGGTAAATTTAATGAAACGCAGAAAATGGAAATGATGTGGCAGGTTGTAATATATACCAGCTCAGGAGCTCCTGAGAAGTGTGTTTCCCCGATACAATGCAGTATTGTGCTCTTTCCAAGGGCCATAATTTACTCAGGCCATTCTGACAGATTCTAATGACCCAGATGTCATTTATGACAATATCCATTACCTGTGCTCACTGTAGTCTGACAGGAATCACATTCAGAGTGACACCATATCCTAAGCTGCTGGTTTCTAAAGAAACATACCCCCTTTAACACAAAGAAAGATAAACAGGCATGTGTGATGTTCTGATGAAAAGTCAACCCCATATGAGAGGCAGAAAGATATCTAGCATAAATGAAGAAAATGCAATAAATTCCATTTCCATGAAATGTCAACGGAATAAAAATAATGGTTTTATGGAATGAAATCAACTGGTTAAAATAGAGCTGAACATTATTTGTACAGCTTCTAACACAGTTTTTGAGTATTTCTTATAATCCAAATTCACCGTCAAATGCGAAAGAAATGGCCCTGGTATATAGTATCGCCTATCATTATTCAAACAAAATAGAATTTTCCAGGAAAAATCAAAGTTTTAAGGAATGACATTCATCCCAATCTGTTCCTTTAAATCCCTGTTTTATTTACTTGTGTTTTGGTCTGACAAAGGAAGCATCTGTTAGACAGAAAAAATATAGTGATGACTCATTGATCTGACCATAGTAGGGAACTTAGTTATTTTCCAGGTAATGAAGGATACCCATTTAGATTATCATTTTTACCCTAACTCTTTATAAATGGAAACCATACAACACAGTCTTTAATTAAAAGACCTGGACAATTCCCAAAGAATCCAGAATGTGGTATGAGCATGGGGAATGGGGAAGCAAAAGACAATAGAAGTATGTGACCATGGAGGAATACTCAGTCCCAGAGATTAAAGACGGAAAGAAAAGGATGGATTAAAACCTAAAAAGAAAGAAAAGAAAGATTCCAGCATGCTATAGGAAAGAGAAGTCTCTCCAACACCCTTCCTGCTTGTTCTTCCAATATAATACAAAACTGGGCCCACATCATTACAAACTTTGTCGAGTTTTCTATGGAAGCCAAATTGGACTTGCTACAGTCAATGATGGACTGCCCCTATGCCAAGTGCATTCCTTGTGTAACTGACTGTGAACAGACTGAAACTGAGAAAGTGGGGCAGAAGCATCCAGTGGGCTGCAGGATAGCCAAGATCCCAGACTTGAACAATTCCCAGGCACACACACAAAGGAACCTGTGCAGATGATCACTTAGGACAGAGTTACTCAGCACAAGTATTACACTGCAGGCACAGCTGACCCAGATCTTAACGAAGAATCTAGACAATCCCTGGAGTTTGTATTGTGTACATTTCTAACCGTAGATATACACAATATCTAACGGATCTCAGATGAGTATGGAGTGTCTCGGTTCTAATTCTTGCAAGACGGTGATTCTATGCCTTTCTCCAAGCAACTTTCTCTGTTACCAGTTTGCTAATCATGCAATATTAAATTACTACTCTGAATTATTGAATTATTACTCTGTTCACCTACTTGCCATATTATAAACTGAATATGGTTAATACACTCACTTTGGGATGCTATTTTGAAAATTATATTTTGACCATCTCATTGATGGATGCATGACAGACCTCAAGACATACCACCCTATATGGCTACAGTGCTGTGGCTTTGACTTGCACCTCTCTCCTGGAAATCACCAGCACTCTGCCCTCTGTTACTGACCCGCACCCCTCTCCTGGTAATCACCCTCACTCTGCCCACTATAATGACCTGCACCCCTCTCCTGGTAATCACCCTCACTCTGCCCTCTATACTGACCCGCACCCCTCTCCTGGTAATCACCCTCACTCTGCCCTCTGTTACTGACCCGCACCCCTCCCCTGGTAATCACCCTCACTCTGCCCTCTGTTACTGACCCGCACCCCTCCCCTGGTAATCACCCTCACTCTGCCCTCTATACTGACCCGCACCCCTCCCCTAGTAATCACCAGCACTCTGCTCTCTTTGGCCATGTGTTCTTTTGATCATACATATATGCGAGACTGTGCAGTAGTTTTATTCTTGTGCCTGCTTATTTCACCTGGCATAATGTCCTCCAGGCCCTTTCATGTTGTTGCAAATGGCTAAATTTCCTTCTTTTATAAGGCTGAACAACATTCGCTTGTGCGTGTGTGTTTCACATGTTCTTCATCCATTCATTCATCGGGGGACGCTGAGGCCATTTCCCACCTTCGCTGTGATGCTGGGGCACTAAGCACAGGAGTGCAGAGCTCCCGTCATTTGGCGTTTTGAGGCCTTACGGATGGTTTGGGTTTGGGAGCTATGGTTTCTTTTACTTCTCCACCGTGTTCCTTCCCCTCTTCCACTGCCCCAACAAGGAACCTCAGGCTTCAGCCCTTTTTGGCTCAGCACCCACCCCAAGCTTTGGGTTTAACTCAGATTCCACCTGCACAGTTTAATACTGAAGTTTCTGCCTACAATGTGCACTGGCCACTGTGTCCTCCAGATGTCACCTCTCTGGTCACCAGTTGGTACTGGTGAGTGGCCCAGCACCTTCCATAATGTCCATGTCTTCTTCAAACATTAGGCCTTTAACTTCAGTTTTTAGAGGTTATTCTTCTCTCAAGGAAAAAATTAAGACCCTCGTGTCAGATAGCACTCCACCTGGCTGCCTGTTCTGTGGCAATCAATCACCACCACGGGTCGTCTTTCCCACATTGAGATCCATACAGTACCAGATTTATTCCAGGGGATTTTTTTAATGCTAAGTTTTCACTTCAGAAATAAGTGTCTTCATACAATGACTAAGAAAATGCCACGAAGGCTATGTTAAACAGTTTGATGAAAACATTTCAGATTGTATATGAAACCAGCACATTGTACCC